>CM031684.1:24242868-24262555 GCA_006182925.3 Reinhardtius hippoglossoides
CTCCTCTGATGCAAAGGGCCGGGGCGTGAGGGGGGGGTGGGTCGGGGGGCTAACGGGTTCAGTTGCAGTAGTTCTGCAGGTCGAAGATGTTACAGGGCTTGTGGCAGCACTGCTCCACGATGCCTCGCTTCACCATCATCTCCATCTGGTCCTTGAAGGCGAACTCGGCCACCTCGTTCTCGCCGCCCGCTGCAGCGCCGCCCGACTTCGCCGGAAAGAAACCTGAGAGACACGAGTTTCTTTAACCTCACGAGACCGAATCCAAGTGACTGTTGAAGAAGTTCTGGTTCATTTCAGGTTCTGTGTTTAAAGCGGTCATGTTCTCACCCAGCAGAGGGTCCACGTCTCTCTTGGGGGTGTAGAAGAAGCCTCTCTCGCCACAGACCAGGTAGAGGGCGTCGACCAGGTGAGCGCCGCAGAGGTGCTGCGGGGGGAGCACGGCCTGGGAGCCCGACCACGACACGAGCATTAGGACGAGCAGAGAGACAGACTGGAGCCACAGCGCCGCCATCTTGGAGGGAAGCTGAAACACACGCTTTTATCTTAGCATTTTTTTAAATGAAAGCTTGGAAAAAATTGATTTTTTAAATGTTGGCAGTGTCCGACTATGAGAGCCGATCTTTATCTGAAGTCTTTTTTTATACATATTATTTTTCTAAACTAAATGAGCTTTCAGTTTTGACATGAAACATCAGTGAAGATGTTTTAAATCTTTTACCTTAAGAGATGATGGATCTGAAAATAACTGAAGACGAGGAGAAGCAAAGGATGAAAAGGGAGTGAGAACATAGGGAAAGGAGGAGGAGATGAAGAAGGAGAAGGAGAAGAGGAGATAGAGGTGTAAATAGAAGTATAGATCTAATGGAGGAAAGGAATGAGACCATGCAGCTCAGGTGGAGGAAGAGGAGGTGATGGAGAAGAAGATAAACTGGAGGAGAAAGAGAAGTGGAGGAGGAGGAGAGGAGGTGAAGACGACAGCTGGAACAGGAGAAGGAGGTAAAGGAGGAGATGGAAGTGAGTTGGAGGAAGAGGAGGTGTAGACAGAGTGAAGGAAGAGTGGGTGATTGAGAAGGATGAAGTGATGAAGGAGAAGGAAGAAAGGGAATAATGTCTCCCTGTCGAGCTGGAGTCAGAGAGGGAGGAGGTGGAGGAGGTGAAGATAGAGGAGTAAGTAGAGAAGTAACAGAAACAGGTGGCGAGTGAAGAACGAGAAGATGGAGGAGGATGAAAGATGAGAGAGAGGAGACTTTACCTGTCGAGCTGGAGGAGGTGAGCCTGCGATGAAGAGGAGGAGGAGGAGGATGGAAGCTGAGATCAGGAGGATGTGAGGAAGAGCTGAAGGTCTCCTCTGCTTTTATAGTCCAGCACCTCCACCTGGACACGCCCACCGCTGTGGTGTGTGTGTGTGTGTGTGTGTGTGGTGTGTGTGGTGTGTGTGTGTGTGTGTGGTGTGTGGTGTGTGTGTGTGTCACAGATCATTAGCTGAATAAGTGACTGTTTCTTCTGATTGAGCGACTTCAACACTTAGTAAAACCAACAGAGCTAATGACCCGACCTGATCGGATCATCTCAGCTTCTGAGGATCAGCTGCTGCTCTGCTGAGATCAGCTCTTTTACTGAGGAGGAAGAAACTCAGGAGGTGAAAGTATGAATAATGTCATAAGAGTCAAAATGTAAAATTAGGATAAACAGTGAATCTGTGACGTCTTTGAGAAACTTTAGAGAAGTTGAAGCATCAGACGAGGATGTTCTCAGGAGTCGAAATCAATAGATGTGGTTTAATTCCTTCTAGTGACTTGAATACGTTTGACACTCGGACGTTTCTCACACGTAGATCATCTTCAGGTCTCGTGTCCCCGTCCTGGTTAGTTTGTTTCTCAGCAGCTGAACTGGTCTTTGTTAAACTGCATCAGGACCCGAACCCAGATCCAGGATGGATTTATTTGACATTGAGACAAAACGTTTTTAAACATTTTCACTGATTTCCCAGAGAATCACTCATCTAATAAAAAACATCTGACATATTCATAGTTCTGATGTTTGTGAGATTGTGTGATTTGATGGAGCTCGATTGAATTTAAGAGACTGATGGAGAAGGTGGGATGTTTGGAATTAGAACTGATACAAATTTCACTTAGATTTTCAATGTGGTTTTTTTACAGCTCTCACACACACTCAGACACACACTCTCAGACACACTCTCACAGACACACACTCTCAGACACACACTCTCAGACACACACACTCACAAACACACACTCACAGGGTTAATGGGTGTCATAGTTCTGCTGACTGAGCTCTTGTCGCAGCTTGTTTGAAAACTAACAAACCGTGAAAAACCGTCACCATGACGAGTCTTCATGACGGAAAAAGTATTTCTGAGAACGTCACACACACACACACACACACACACACACACACACACACACACACACACACACACACACACACACACACACACACACACACACACACACGGAGAGCATTTTGTAGATTATAGGAATAAGAACAAAATCAAATACTAGAATGTTTCACAAGAAGAAAAACCAATGAAGTCCAGATTCAGTGGCTCAAATATTAAAGTGCTCGTCTGCTAATGAGAGGAAGAACTTTCTGAGCAGACGTCCGGTCAGGAACTTTAATTCTGAATGAATCCAGGGTGAATAAGGAGCAGCGAGTTTAACTGATGTGAACTTTAACACTTTACGTTCTGGTTTCTAACAGCTGAAGAGAAACTCGCATTAAGATAAATAGAGTAATAATACAGATGTTCATTAAAGCATCACTGAACATGAATTCTACTGTTTCTGAAATCTTAAAACTGTTTGTCACAGTTTCATGAATCCAGAATTAACAAATTCAAGTTTCTCATTTAGTCTCAAACACAAAAGTTTCAAATTCACCTTCAAGGAGAAAAGAAACTCATTGAAAACAGGAAGTTCAGAAGAATGAACAATAAATCACTGTTCTCTCAGTGCTGCAGTTTCATGTTCACGTCTGCGACGCGTCAGAGGAAGACGTCTAAGGTCTGTGTGATGTTCTGCCGGCAGAGCGGGCAGCAGCGCTGCTGGACGGGCGGCGTTCTGTCAGGATGTCGGCGCAGTGGCGGCAGAGGCAGAGGTGTCGGCAGGGCAGCAGCAGCACCGTCTTGTTGAAGTCGTGACAGATGACACACTTCTTCCTCTCCTCCTGCTCGTTCAGCAGGTGGAGCAGCTCCCCGTCCTCCGAGTTCGACTGAGATGTACCCGTCCTGCCGCCGCTCCCCGGCTCGCCGTCCTGCTGAGCGAGAAGCGGCACCGCGTCCGGCTGACTCCGGACGTTTCCTCGAGGCGGGTCGTCCTCGGAGGTTAAACCACCTGCGTCTGTGTTCAAGAGCCTCGTCCCACTCAGGTCCTCTGCTGTCCTGGTGTGGACCGCGCGCTGGGCCAGAGCTGGCTCCACCATCGCTGCGTACAGCCTGCGCATGGTCGCCTGAACGCCATGAACCCCCGGCAGAGCGTTGACCAAACGGAGGCTCAGCTGACCAGCGAGTACAGGAAGTCTGGGGTTCAACACCAGCAAGTCAGTGAGATAATGGCAACTGTGGCGAGCAGCCCGTGTGAGTCGACCACGAAAACAGTGATGAAGACACGTCCAAGCGCTTCAAGGAAGTCCAGCAGCAGCTGGCAGGGCGTCCACAGCAGCACGGAGGCCCCGACCAGACAGCTGTACAGGAAGGTCAGCAGGGTCAGCGCCAGGTCCACCACTTTGTGGACGGGGCCAGCAACTGTCTCCCAGACGCCCACCAGCACAGACAGACAGTTCTGCGTGCTGATGAGCATGACGTTGACCACCGTGTTGACAAAGTACAGAATGAGGCTGAGGGCAATGAGGACGCCCTCGCAGGTCTGTCGCAGGATGCAGCACGCTAACGTAAACCCGCGGTGCAGCATGTCCTTCATGCGCCACGCCATGTGACAAAAGAGGTGTCCCACCATCTTGAAACTCTCTAACACTCCTCCCAGCATCTGCAGCCAGTCCTCCATGGCGTGCAGGGCCCCGTGGGCGGCGCAGGAGACGGCCTCGGTGGCGGTGAGGAAGGAGAAAAGAGCAAAGTTCCAGTATTCACCCAGAGTGGAGCCGCTCCGGCCGACCATGCTGCTGCGGAGGGAAACGCAGACGCCGGACAGGAAGTGAAGCAGCCAGCCGAACGTGGTGAAGAGCAGGTGGAGCAGGAGGCAGCAGACGTCCACGCATCTCGAGGCAGCAGCGAACACCACGGTCACTTCGTCCATCGCCGCCTGGAGAGACGCAGGGGAGTTAGATTGGAACTGATCACATCTGACTCATAGGAAACAAAGAGTTTCTGCAAAGTTCCTGTTACATTGAAACGTTTTATATCACACGATGGAATAAGATGGAACTTTATTGTTCACCTAAGTGAAACATTGTCTTCGTCTCGACAATAAACCAGCGACACCAGACAGTAATTAAATCAGACCCGGGGAGAGTCTGTGGCCGGGCCGTGGATTCGATGAAATACGGCTCCTGGAATAAAGGACTTTAAAACCAGGTGCTCTACAGCGCCCCCCAGAGCCCAAAGGTGAACACTAGCTGAAGAGAGGATCCATCATCAGGGAGCTCATCTCTCCCCGGCCTCTCAGTAAATATAATAATATACTTTGTTCACCGATGACATGGAGCGAATCCTTCTGCTCTAAAGCTTCAGGGACTGAACCCGGCAGGAGAGTTCACTCCAGAGACCTGTACAGATCTGGAACCTGCTCCTGAACGGGTGGGACTCCGGGTTCGGAGCAGGAAGTGGCCTGTAGGACTCCGGGTTCGGAGCAGGAAGTGGCCTGTGGGTCACTCCGAGACTGAAGTTCGGGACTGCTCAGAACGTGGCTGTAGGACTCCGGGTTCGGAGCAGGAAGTGGCCTGTAGGACTCCGGGTTCAGAGCAGGAAGTGGCCTGTAGGACTCCGGGTTCAGAGCAGGAAGTGGCCTGTAGGACTCCGGGTTCAGAGCAGGAAGTGGCCTGTAGGACTCCGGGTTCAGAGCAGGAAGTGGCCTGTAGGACTCCGGGTTCAGAGCAGGAAGTGGCCTGTAGGACGTGGAGAAGTCAGAGCTCAGCTTCTGATGAAGAACAAACCTGCTGAACCCCATGAGCTGCTGCTGTCAGATGTTTATACTGATATCACTAACATTGAACTGGTGTATTACAAGTACTACATGTAGATCTACATGTAGTACTATGTAGTACTATGTAGTACTACATCATGTGAGCTTTCTCTTTGACCTCCTCTGTCCCTGCTTTAGTTTCAGAAACATGGAAATGTACAGAACCTCGTTTCAGAAGCTTTAATGAGGAACCTCGGTTCTGTGATGGAGGCCGAGAACCAGTCCGAGGAACCAGCTGGATCTGAACCTGGAACTGGGATTCACTCGGATCCAGGAGCTGAGAAGGTTGTCAGTGACCTGGAGGATGAATCTAACTCATCTTTAAATGAGGACCTGTGAATGGAGTCTGGTGGGAACCACCCTGATCCAGAAACGGATCCGTTTCCCGAAGCTCGGGTCGGATCCCCTTCATGTGAAGATGCACTAGCTTGTTGCTAACATCAGAACCGGTTCCCTCCACACGCAGAGCAGAAGGTGGACTCGAACCCGGGCAGAACCCACGTGCTGTTCACTCACCGCGGCGACATGACGCAGAAACATCGCATCTCTGAAGCTCGAGGAGAAACTGACGCGAGGTATTATTTAGCTTCTCTTCCGTCTTCCTTCTGGTTTCCGGACCGGTGTTGATAACTGAGTGTCGGAGCGCACCAGCGCCACCTACTGCTCCGGAGTGGGAATCACAGTGAAGGATTCAATCGGAGTTGTCACAAAAACAACTTGTATAATTTATTATCATACTCATAACTTGCTCATATTCAATTTTATTATAAAAACATCCTTGACAGGTGACACAGATATTTCACTTCATTCTGGTTCATGGTGACCCCCACCAGGACTTTTCTCTGATGTGTGAGTGTTCTTATGGGAATGTGTGTGTTTGTGGTACTGGACGAACCCAGTGAGGCTCAGACTACTTCCTGTAGTAGTCAGGAAGTAGTCTGAGCCTTCAAACTTCTAATGGTGGACTTTACTCATAGAATCTAGAGTTATAATATGAAAGTGTTGTTTTGTACCTGACACATTCCAGGGAATATTGATTTATTGACAGATGAATATTATGATTTGTGTGATGTTTCCAGTATGAGAAAATGGAAATGAATTTGTTTTCACTTTACAAATATCTTTAAAATATTGTTTATTCGCTTTGTGTCGTTTCATTCAGTGGAAGAAGAAGCTTGAATTGTAAAGTGTAACTCATCTGCTTGAGTTATAAAGTTAATTCTTTATTATTCATCTTTTAACCCAATTTGTTTGTCACGACACTAAGTAATTAAGTAAAGAACCAAACAGTGAAACTTCTTTCAATTTAATAATGAATAAACTAAATTATCCTCAGTTACATCGTGAATGATGTAACTGATGAGGGTCCTGCTCCAGACCATAAAACATCTCACTGGATCAGGACAGATCCCAACTGGTCCTGATGCTGGAGACACAAACCAGGTCTGATGGAGTCAGAGGTCCCATCACCTGGTGGAGGATCTAAGGTCCCATCACCCGGTGGAGGATCTAAGGTCCCATCACCCGGTGGAGGATCTAAGGTCCCATCACCTGGTGGAGGATCTAAGGTCCCATCACCTGGTGGAGGATCTAAGGTCCCATCACCTGGTGGAGGATCTAAGGACCCATCACCTGGTGGAGGATCTAAGGTCCCATCACCTGGTGGAGGATCTAAGGTCCCATCACCTGGAGGAACCTGGGACCTCCATCTTTCTGCATCTTGTTCTTTATATAAACTAATGTTACTCATGAAGTGACCGAGTCTGAATGAACTGAGGATCAGCTTCCCCCGGTTCCTCCTGTCGGTTCTCTGGTGAATCCACACCAGCTCCGTTCGTCTCATCTGCGGACGTAACTGAGGACTGTATGAGTATGAGTGAGCGCGGCCTGAACCAGTTTCATTTAGTAGGTGAAGTGTTCTAATAAACTAATATATTAATAAACAGAATTATATCTATTGATTTCCTGCGGACTCACTTTGTCCATTCCGGTTTTATTATGAGACTGAACTGAATTTAAAGATCAGCTCAGTTTGAACTGAGGATCACTGGCTGATCCAGGACCGTCACTTTGTGCTGCAGCGGTGAACCGCTGCTTCTAAGGGGGACAATCAGCTCTTCAGGGCCGGGGAGTGGCTCTTAAAAGAGCCGTTGGGTGGTGGTGAGGACCGGGGTGAGGACCGGGGCGCGGCTCACTTCTTGCCGGCGGCCTTCTCGGTCTTCTTGGGCAGCAGCACCGCCTGGATGTTGGGCAGGACCCCGCCCTGCGCGATGGTGACCCCGCCCAGCAGCTTGTTGAGCTCCTCGTCGTTGCGGACCGCGAGCTGCAGGTGGCGGGGGATGATGCGGGACTTCTTGTTGTCGCGGGCCGCGTTACCGGCGAGCTCCAGGATCTCCGCGGTCAGGTACTCGAGCACCGCGGCCAGGTACACCGGAGCCCCGGCCCCCACGCGGTGCGCGTAGTTCCCCTTGCGGAGCAGCCGGTGGACGCGGCCCACCGGGAACTGGAGCCCGGCCCGGGAGGAGCGGGTCTTGGCCTTGGCTCGGGTCTTACCGCCGGTCTTTCCTCGTCCGGACATGTTCACTGTGGATTCACTGAGATCAAAGGATGTGACGCTCACAGGCCGCTGCAGCTTATATACAACTCCAGCTGCTCGCTCATTGGTCACAAGCAGCGTGAGTCCAGTCCTCCAATCAGAGAGCGTTTCCGCTTTGTGCTCAGACTTCAAAGTAAAGCTCGGTTATACCGGAAGTTACAGTGATGTATTGAACAATGAGGGTGAAATCAAATAATCACATTTGATCATTTCAGTTCATAATACAGAATATTTCGATAATAATGATAATGATAATAATTATACATACTGTTGTCGTTTTTTGTTTTATTGGCATTTGTAAAAGTATTTTTTAGGGATGATGTTTAAGATCTTCTCCGTAAAGTTTGATTCACACTAAATATTAAAGTCTTCATGAAGAACTGAAAATAAGAACATTTGTTTAAACTGGTGAGAATGGATTAAAATATATTTGTATTTAATCTTGACCCTTAGTTCAGGTTCCGAACAATATTGTAACAAAACAAGTTTAATTTTTGTTGAAAAAACTTCCAAATCAAAACCATTCTTTTCACTTTTCTCTAAGTAATTTATAATAAAACTTCCATTTCAACTTTGTAAACCAGTTATTGTGACATTTTGTCTCTAGATTGCTTCGTCAGACGGTGCTTTTTCAAAAATAGATTTTTTTAGAACAACAACAATAAAGTTCAACCTGTGCAACAAAAGTCCATCAGTACGAGTTGCTGTAATGAGCCTGTTTTCCACATCTTCTCAAACTGCAGCGTTGTTTCTGTCTGTTCATGTTGAGTTTAGATCGGTACTTTGTTTTCAGAGCAGCAGGAAAGTTAATCTCACAGAGGAAGTGAAGAAGATCTCATTTTCATGTGTTGGGTGTGTAAACTGATTTCCTCCTACACCCCCCATGCTTGTTCTTTACTCACGGAAATTGCAAAAAGCAAAAATTGCTTTCTTATCACCACGTTACTGACGTCCTAGATTGGATCTTTGTGAATGTCTGATGTTTATGATGTTTTGTTTATACTGTTAGGGAGGAGTGTAAAGTAAACCATTATACCTCACTATATATTATCTCTGCTTATGCATACTATTTCTGTGTAAGTGCCAAGATCAGGGCCACAAATCAGAGACTCGAACCGGTGTCTGGGTCTTATCTCCTGGGATTTTACTATTCACTCCGTACACACACACTAGTTCACATACGCAACACACACAGTTCAAATACGCATTCTGTGATGTCTTTATTTCAGAAGTCTCCGGTCTCCAGCACAGGTGTCATGCTGGAGATTTCAATGTAATGGTTCTGGTGGTGGATCAACGTTACAGCTGCTGTAACACATTCTCTATCTTGCAGTTCTGGACTCTGTATGAACAGGAAATCATGGAAGCTAGTTGTGTTTGTTCCTTCATTGATGAATTAGACTTTGTTTGAGGCTGATCATGGTGAGATGAACTCTGATGAGAGAAACTAGACGAATGTCTTAATGAGGAGAATGTACCAGTTCGTCCCTTTGTTCGGTGTCTGATCAGGAGAAGCTTCACTTTCCTCTCGTTCAGACTCAAAGCTTCGAAGCTCTGGATCGTTCACACCCAGCTTCTATAACCCAGGAACCTGTCACAGCTTCTATCTGTTCAGTTACTCTGCTGCTGTGGGAAGGGAGTTTCAACTGATGTTAACTTTCTTTAGGTAATAGATTTCATATATATATTTGTTATTTCTATTAGACAAATAGAAGATGGATGCTTGAATTTCCTTCGGGATGAATAAAGTATTTATCTATCTATCTAAGATTTGAACAGAAACGCTTCCTCAATGTGTGAACAGCTTCTTCTCCACTAGTGAAGTTTATAAAAAGGTACAGACTCATTTAGTTCTAGTGTTTGCTCCTGGTCTGGTTCTCCTGCAGCTGAACCCCGTGTGATGAACCTGATCAGTCTCCCCCTAACATGGAGGTCATGTGCAGCGGGACTTTGCCTCTCCACGGAGGGTGAGTGGCTCTTAAAAGAGCCGTTGTGTGGTGCTGGGGCTGCGGGCCGGTTACGCTCTCTCCCCGCGGATGCGCCGGGCCAGCTGGATGTCCTTGGGCATGATGGTGACCCGCTTGGCGTGGATGGCGCACAGGTTGGTGTCCTCGAACAGGCCGACCAGGTAGGCCTCGCTGGCCTCCTGCAGAGCCATGACGGCGGAGCTCTGGAAGCGCAGGTCGGTCTTGAAGTCCTGAGCGATCTCCCGGACCAGGCGCTGGAAGGGCAGCTTGCGGATCAGCAGCTCGGTGGACTTCTGGTAGCGGCGGATCTCCCGGAGCGCCACGGTCCCGGGCCGGTAGCGGTGAGGCTTCTTCACGCCGCCGGTGGCCGGGGCGCTCTTCCGGGCGGCCTTGGTGGCCAGCTGCTTGCGGGGAGCCTTCCCTCCGGTGGACTTCCGGGCGGTCTGCTTGGTTCTGGCCATCTTCCTCTCGAGTCCGTTGTGACGACGCAGCGGAGAGAGGCGTCTTTTATACCAGCGGCCGCACTCAGCTCTGCGCTGATTGGTCCTGGCCGGTGGATGCGCGCGCTTTATCTGATCAACGATTGGACAAAAGGAATTTGAAAGTACAAAGTAAACCAATCATCCACGTTGGTGGGTTTTGACCTCAACAATGACATTATATTGATCACGTGATCAAAGATTCAGAAACTGTTCAAATGTGCTTTCTGTAGATTTTAGAGCCAAACCAGTAACAGTACAAGTACACAGTACAAGTACACAGTATCAATACACAGTATAAATACACAGAGTAAATACACAGTATCAAAACACAGTATCAATACACAGAGTAAATACACAGTATCAAAACACAGTATAAATACACAGTATCAATACACAGAGTAAATATACAGAGTAAATACACAGTATCAATACACAGAGTAAATACACAGTATCAATACACAGTATCAATACACAGAGTATATACACAGTATCAAAACACAGTATCAATACACAGAGTAAATACACAGTATCAAAACACAGTATCAATACACAGAGTATATACACAGTATCAATACACAGAGTATATACACAGTATCAAAACACAGTATCAATACACAGAGTAAATACACAGTATCAAAACACAGTATCAATACACAGAGTATATACACAGTATCAAAACACAGTATCAATACACAGAGTATATACACAGTATCAATACACAGTATCAATACAGAGTATATACACAGTATCAATACATAGAGTATATACACAGTATCAAAACACAGTATAAATACACAGTATCAAAACACAGTATAAATACACAGTATAAATACACAGCATCAACACACAGTATCAATACACAGAGTATATACACAGTATCAATACATAGTATAAATACACAGTATCAATACACAGTATAAATACACAGTATCAAAACACAGTATAAATACACAGTATAAATACACAGCATCAAAACACAGTATCAATACACAGAGTATATACACAGCATCAAAACACAGTATCAATACACAGAGTATATACACAGTATCAATACACAGAGTATATACACAGTATCAAAACACAGTATAAATACACAGAGTATATACACAGTATCAAAACACAGTATAAATACACAGTATCAATACACAGTATCAAAACACAGTATAAATACACAGTATAAATACACAGCATCAAAACACAGTATCAATACACAGAGTATATACACAGTATCAATACACAGAGTATATACACAGTATCAAAACACAGTATAAATACACAGTATCAATACACAGAGTATATACACAGTATCAATACACAGAGTATATACACAGTATCAATACACAGAGTATATACACAGTATCAAAACACAGAGTATATACACAGTATCAATACACAAAGTAAATACACAGTATCAAAACACAGAGTAAATACACAGTATCAATACACAGAGTAAATACACAGTATCAATACACAGAGTAAGTACAATTTTACGCAACTATTTGAGATGTGTAAAAGCAGATGTGTGGTTCATCATCAGAACAGTTGGGAAGGTTTTGTGGAGATAAAGAAAGTATAACAACAGAAACTATAACGTCTCCTTTACTTTTATGTTTTAATACATGTTTGATATTCAGAGGGATCTGAGTGTTTATTGGACAAAATGCCATCACAGAGTTGATATGTTTACATCTCATCCAGTCGATATTTAGGACTTTTAATCATCTATAAAATCACTGTAAACTAGTTTGTATGGAGTTTTTTACTCGTCCTTTCTTTTACCTGCAGCTCACTTCTCCGGTCTACAATCCTTTTTTTAATACTTGTACCAATCTTTATTATAAACCCAGATCCATAGACCAAACCTCCATGTTTTCTATCTTTCCTTTGTGTAACTTCTCTAGTTGTTCCCCAAATGAAAGTCACTGTGATATTATTGACCCTGTCTGTGGGAGGAAAGATGGCTGATAACGATAAAAATAGACAAATGTCTTCATTTTAAAATTCTAGTTCCCATTGTTGTAATTCTTCTTTTATTTCCTATTCTTTGGTATCCCAATTTCTTTCACAGCAGTCCCACTTATGTTAACACATAAAATTGTCATTTTATTCTGGATGCTGATCACAGGTCGTGTTTCCCTTCTTTCAAACCAGACTCCCTCCGTTTGTTGTGGTTCAGTTTTGCACCAGAAGCTTCTTCATACAACTGAGATGTTCGTTTACGTTTAATTTGATTAGGGTTACCCTAACCCTTTGATTTTTAAATGATTCTGTTAAAACACTGACATTAATTTGAACTGTTGATTAGACATATAATAAATTAATTAAACCTATGGATTCTGGTTGGAACCCAGAAGTGTATATATATACACAATATAAATAATATTTAGCTTTCCTCCGATCTAAGTTCTCCCACTTTTTCACTCATTTAGTTTCTTCATATCATACAGTGTATAATCTTCTTTCATCAGAGTAACATGTCTGCAGGTGTTTTAATTTATAAATTATGACTCTGGAGTTTTCAGTGCAGATTAAACATGTTCGGTAGAACCGGGACCTGGAGCTTCCCCCGGTTCCTCCTGTCGGTTCTCTGGGGAATCCACACCAGCTCCGTTCGTCTCATCTGCGGACGTAACTGAGGACTATGAGTATGAGTGAGCGCGGCCTGAACCAGTTTCATTTAGTAGGTGAAGTGTTCTAATAAACTAATATTAATAAACAGAATTATAGCTATTGATTTCCTGTGGACTCACTTTGTCCATTCAGGGTTTTATTATGAGACTGAACTGAATTTAAAGATCAGCTCAGTTTGAACTGAGGATCACTGGCTGATCCAGGACCGTCACTTTGTGCTGCAGCGGTGAACCGGTGCTTCTAAGCGGGACAATCAGCTCTTCAGGGCCGGGGAGTGGCTCTTAAAAGAGCCGTTGGGTGGTGGTGAGGACCGGGGTGAGGACCGGGGCGCGGCTCACTTCTTGCCGGCGGCCTTCTCGGTCTTCTTGGGCAGCAGCACCGCCTGGATGTTGGGCAGGACCCCGCCCTGCGCGATGGTGACCCCGCCCAGCAGCTTGTTGAGCTCCTCGTCGTTGCGGACCGCGAGCTGCAGGTGGCGGGGGATGATGCGGGACTTCTTGTTGTCGCGGGCCGCGTTACCGGCGAGCTCCAGGATCTCCGCGGTCAGGTACTCGAGCACCGCGGCCAGGTACACCGGAGCCCCGGCCCCCACGCGGTGCGCGTAGTTCCCCTTGCGGAGCAGCCGGTGGACGCGGCCCACCGGGAACTGGAGCCCGGCCCGGGAGGAGCGGGTCTTGGCCTTGGCTCGGGTCTTACCGCCGGTCTTTCCTCGTCCGGACATGTTCACTGTGGATTCACTGAGATCAGAGGAAGTGACGCTCACAGCGCCGCTGCAGCTTATATACAACTTCAGCTGCTCGCTCATTGGTCACAAGCAGCGTGAGTCCAGTCCTCCAATCAGAGAAGACAACCTTCCCCCGGGCCCCGCCCTATCGCAGTCGCCTCAGGATAGTGACGTCATTCATCACGTCTCCCAGCAGCCCTCTTTTTGGCGGAGGATTTAAATTCATAAACACAGACAGAATCATTTCAAGAGGCTAGCTAGCACTGTTAGCCTAGCTTAGCACAAAGACTGGAGTCAAGAAGAAACTGTTAGCCTAGCTTAGCACAAAGACTGGAGTCAAGGGAAACTGTAAGCCTAGCTTAGCACAAAGACTGGAGTCAAGAGGAAACTGTTAGCCTAGCTTAGCATAAAGACTTGAGTCAAGAGGAAACACATATTTATGTGAAACTGTTTTTCTGCACTTCCTCCAACGTCCAGCAGGTGCTGCTGTGACAATACACAATAAGAGTCCTGCTACAATCCCTGAGGAGACTTTCATAATAAGATCCACCATCAAAACGCAAACTACACATAACAATAAATAAACACACAATAATGTTTAATATGAAACATGGAATAACTTTCAACACAGTTAATACAACATTTCTTACTTTCACCACCAAACCTCAAAAACTGGTCTGTTGTTTAATAATAATAATAATAATGATCACCAAACATTTAAATAAACATTAAACACTTTAAACAAATACAAACAGAGAAACCAGAGGAAAGAAGATGATTGTTTGAGCTAATCATCAAGCTAACGCTAGTTCAGTCAAGTTGCTGTTGAAAGTTTTTCCATAATCGTTTTAATTCTTTTGAATTTTGGCAACATATTTTAGGATGGGTTTAATAATTAAGACAGAAAATAACGTTACAAGAAGTAAATCAATCCAATATGTTCACAGTCATTTTAAGATCATTTGTCTTTAATTTGATGAGGTTTATTGTTGTACTTAATTCACTCAGCTACTTGATATTTTTCTAATATTTAACATTTTAGAATCTTGTCTCTCAGATTTCGATTTGAACATGCTGATGATTTATTGTTAAATTCTCATCAAAGTTGTTTTGATAACAGTTCTTTATATCGCAGTGAACTTTATTTGGCTGCTGTGTGTTCAGTGCAGGTGGAGCTTCATGAGGAGCAGTGGACGGGTCGAGGCCCTGATCACTGACCTCATCACAAACCTGCAGGAAGTAGTGACGTGATGTTGGTCAGCAGCTGGGCGCGGTGAGAAGCCCCGCCCTCTCTCAGGTGTGTCACCCAGAGGCGGGAACAGTCCTCGCACCTGAGTGGAGGGAGCAACCGGTGATGTCAGCAGCGACTGTGCGTTCTGATCCTGAGGAAGCAGGAGAGTCAGTCTCCACCTTCCTGCTCTGTCACAGTTTGACCCTCTGCCCTGCCCTCCCAGCATCCTTAGCAAGCGGGGACACAGGGCCTGCCCGTCCCCCCCCCGCCGACCCGGGGAGACGGCCTCGGTTGGGGGAGGAGGGCCAGGGCGGTGGGCGGAGCCTGGAGGCGACGCAGCGAGGACTGGGGCTGACCGAGGACAGCGTCTGCTGGCTGCCGTTCAGAAAGGACGAGGTGTTGGAGCCCTGATGGCTGCGGTAGTTGTAGTACGCCTGCCAGCCCTGACGCTTCCTCTTCCAGCGGCAGCGGAGGATCCGGATGAAGGCCTGAAGAGTTAGAGACCAACACAGTACACACTGCTGAAACCACGGCCCCGAGATACAGGCTCCGGACCTCCGGACCTCCAACTAGTCAAGCTCTTACCTTTGACCTCTGTCAGTAGTATGAGTACTATCAGCAGTAGTAATATCAGTAGTAGTAGTAGTAGTAATAGTACCTGTTTGAACTCACGGCTGTAGCAGGGGTAGATGATCGGGTTCAAACAGCTGTTGAAGTATCCCAACCAGAAAATAACTTTAAAGAAGGTTTCAGAAGGACGCAGGCTGCTGTTGAACGACCCTGCAGACACAAAGAATAACACACAGGTAAACAAACACACAGGTAAACAAACACACAGGTAAACAAACACACAGGTAAACAAACACACTGTAGACTGTAGTGTGTACCTTGTGACTTGTAGCCTATTTGTAGCTCATAGTTATGACCTGTAGCTGGAGACGGCCACTACTACTGTATTTCCAACATGGCCGCCAGCGTGTATAAGCCAGGCTTCCTCTATGATTAAAAAACGTTAAATCTTTCGCTATTGATGAAAATCATTAAAAGGAAACTCTGAGACCAGAGTGGTGAGTTTTTCTTCCTCTCTCCTTCACTAATCTCCTTGTTTTCTTCAGTTTCCTCTCGTCCGGGCGGCTCCCTGGTTCCCTCCTCGCCCCGGACCTGCAGACGAGCAGGTGATCTGCAGTGTGTCCGAGGATCTCAGAGGATTTGATGGATCAGGTTCTTCAGATAACACAGGCTGCTGAGTAGGAGGATTCTTTTCCCTGCATATGGACTTGTAAGGTCATCCTGTTCCCCAGGCTGCTGTCTCTGACTATATATGAAGAACTTCACAGTGAAACCTGACATCTGTCCATCATGAGAAGAATGAGTGACACCTGCAGCAGGTTGAGTCTGATGTGTGAGTGTGAACAGGAGGAAGTTTCCTCCTTCTCTCCCTGAGCGTCTGTTCTCTGTGACTCTGCTGAGTGGGTTCCATCTCCTGAGAGAGGAACTGACTGAGAGTCAGCTTCAACTGTCACAACCAGCTGCAGCTGAAGAGTGAAGCTGAACTGAGATCAGTTAGAAACACTCTGAAGTTATTAACAACCAGAGTTTATCTCCAATATTCAGCTGGAAACTGTTAAACATGAAGAGTTCTGAACAGAGTTTGGTGGATTTGTTCCAGCAGCAGCTCTTCAGGGTCAGGAAGCAGAGGATCATGATATGATGATGAATCGTCTCAGGCTCTGACTGATTCCTGCTCTCCACAGGATGAACCCTTCAGACTCTACGATCGTTCCTGTAATCTGCAGTGCGCACTCTGACCGTGAATATGAAGTCACCGGGGTCGTGGCTCCGCTCTGTAGTTTTATTAATATTGAGTGATGCAGCGTTTGCTTTCTGCTGAGTCATGATCTGCATTGCGTCCTCACTAAATCAGCAGTTAGTACCGACTCCTTTTCATTTTCACTTTTCATTCAACGTCTGCGTTTATTTCCTGGACTGGTTTGCAGCTGCAGACTCAATAAAAGAGGAGGTGAGTTCCTACTCTGTCGTGATTCGTTCGTGTTCTGCACCGGAACACAAACTAATTTAAACCTGCTTGTCTTTATTCTCACGATATATTTCTGATATTTTTAGAATAAGAAGCAGCAGATTCCTCAGAGAGACTCAGACGTGCGACCCTCTCTCCTCTCGTCTCGCCACCATGTTTCTTCCTGTCAACGCCGTGAGCGCAATGCATGATGGTATATATTGCTTGGTTGTACACCACTCCTGATGCATTGTGGGATACAATTAGTCCACTATATAGGGTATGAATAAATTCATGAAACATTCAGACAACACTACAAAATACAGAATGCACTACATGGTGATAGGTGAGGGACACAGCTTTGGACTCAAAGATCAACTGATTAGATGTCAGGGTCAAAGGTCACCTCATATGAGTCAGGAGGAAACGGACAGAAACGATTACAGGGAGATGATTCTAATTTAAATGGAGTTTGTTTTGTGTTGAGCAGAACTTGATGTTTCCTGCTCATCAGAAAAATCGGACGCTGGAGCCGAGTTCCTGATTTCCTAAAAAGGTTCTGGAAAATTCCTGGAGTATTAAATCTGGTCTGAGATCAGCTCTCACCATTAAGCAGGAGCCATAATAACATTTATCTAAGTGTAAGACCCTGATGCGGCTTCGCAGACGCCGTCCAGATGAAGCGCTGCCCACAATCCCACAGCTGCACGTGACCTTTGGACCACAGCTGTTTCATAAGAGAGAATAAACGTCTCTAAACTTGACCGTGAGCGAACAGATCTTTTGATCCTGAAGAGAAACAGTCCTGTGATCAGTGGATCCAGACAGAGTTTAAACCTTCCTTTATTTGGACACGGCAGAGGCGGAGCCTAAAGATGGTGGTGATGACAACGATGTGATTGATATCTTCATGTTCAACTCCTGAAGAAATCATTACGTCATGATTAAACCACAGCTAATAAACTACAATCACAACTTCCTGTGGTTTTCATGACATCATCATTACATCTCCTTTCCCTGCCCCCCCCCCCCCATTCTGCGTCTGATTTAAACTTTCTCAATAAGACGTGTGTTGAATTAATGTTCTCGTGATTTTAGGTGTTTTATCTTAGTTTTGATTCTTATTTCTCTGCTGTTAAAATGAAACATGAACTTTTATGGAACTCGACAATGAATCGTACGACGAGGTGTGAAGAAGGAGAAGACGTACCGATGGGCAGGACGAGGAAGAAGGGCAGCCAGCAGAGGATGAACATGCCGACCACCACGCCCAGCGTCTTGGCTGCTTTCTTCTCTCTGGAGAACTTGAGCAGTTTGACGGACAGCGTGCTGCGTCCGGCCGAGGCTCCGGGACAGAGCTCGTGGTTCTGCTGGTTCCTGCAGTGGATCCTCATCGTGAGCTCGTTGGAGTCCTCCTGACGCTCCTTCATCACGCCGGCCTCCAGGTTCTTGGTGGTGCGCTTGGCCACGATGTAGACGCGGCAGTACATGGCGAGGATGACAGCCAGGGGGATGTAGAAGGAGCCGAGCGAGGAGAAGAGGGTGTAGAACGGCTCCTCAGTGATCTGACACTTTGAGTCATCCTGTGGAGATGAAGCTTTGTAAAGTTTAGTTCACGGGATCTGATCCCATGTGACTCTGTTTATCATGTGTTTAAAACGGTCTCATGTCTGTTTCCGACTCGTCATGATGCTGCTTGTTAACGTCTCATAGCTTAAAGTCCTTAGAAACTCAGGGAGCTCTGAAGACGAGAACAGTTTCAAGTTGATTCCACCTTAAACAGACACTTTATTTATTCTTTAAATTCTCAGAGGAAGATAAAGTTGCAGATGGAGACGTCGTTATCTTCAGACTTTAACAGCTTAACTGGCGGCGTGTGGTGGAAAAGTAGGAACCTTTAACTACGCATCAGTCGTGTTGTGTGTCTCGTACCTGTGATGGCGGCTGCTTCCAGCCCAGCAACGGCCCGATGGAGATGACGATGGAGAGGATCCACACGCCCAGCATGGCGAGCAGCGCCCGCTTCTCTGTGACGATCATTGGGTACTGCAGCGGGTATCGAACACCGATGTAACGATCAATGGAGATGGCGCACAGGGACATGATGGACGCCGTGCAGCACAGGACGTCCACCGCCGCCCAGATGTCACAGAAGATCCGACCAAACACCCAGGAATCTAAAACCTGTGGAGACAGGAAGAACCCGTGTCACTTCCTGCTCAGGCGAACAGCGTTCATGAGTCGTGACGACGTGTTAACACCGACTGAACCCGACTTCTCAGGTTCTGCTTCAGGAAGTAAGGAAACAACCCCCCCCCCCCCGTGGCCCCTGACCTCTCGGGCCCCTGAGTCCTGGTTCATTAAAGATCCGTCCCTGTCCTTTCCTCTATTCATCCTCTTTCTTGCTCTGTTTCCTCTCCTTGTTTTAATCATTGATTCATCATATTAATCAGTTCAAAGTTAGTCAGTTATTGATCCTATAATAAATAACTGATCAGCTGTTTTCTCCCGATTCTTAACAAACTGAATCTGTCGAATAGAAACTCTCCTCAGATTCTCTCTCTGACTCATGAACCCTGGTCTTCCTCAAACCCCAGCACCAGACCCTGACCTCCAGGGTGGCGGACACCGGCAGCACGGCGGTCCCCAGCAGCAGGTCCGCGATGGCCAGGTTGATGATGAAGTAGTTGGTGGGGATCCGCAGGTGTCGGTTACAAACCACCGACAGGATCACGAGCACGTTCCCGACGATGGCGAACAGGATGAAGGAGGCCAGCACCATGCCCACCGGCACCGCCCGGCTCAGGTCCAGCGGGGCGGCGCGGGGCTCGGAGCCGTCGCTGCGGTTCGAGGTGAGGGGGGAGTCCGGCAGAGGGGCAG
>CM031684.1:24262655-24302655 GCA_006182925.3 Reinhardtius hippoglossoides
TTGATCCTTTATTTTTTGTCAGTGAGCTTCTGTGAGATTTCACTGAGGACAGATGGAAAGAAACTAAAAAGTAGAATCAATGCATGGGTCACAAGGGTCTAATGTAAGAAATATATATATATAAGTCTGTATTTATTGATTAATGATTTACTGACTCTGATCAACAGAAGGTTAAAGAAGATCTGTTTGTATATGTTTGTCTCAGAAACCCCACACAAAAAACAAAAACACACCAAAACACAGAACCCCTTGGAGCAGCTGATCATGTCTGTATGACGCTGTTTATGATCGTTCAGCAAACTGGAAGAACTTATATCCTTAAGCATGATATGTCATTTAGCTGATGATTTTAGATTAGAGCATTCAACATCTATGAGGGGCCATTGGGGGTTCGAGCTGCCGACCTCCTGGTTGGAGGACCGCCGCTCTACCCCCTCAGCCAAACCGGCACGTTTCACTTTGTTACTCAGAACACTAAAGCTGTATAAAAGCAGACGTGGGAAACTTATTCAATCAAAAATCTTTAATTTACAGATAAATATTCAGAACCTGTGACATGATTAAAGAGTCGTCCAATCACAGCCCAGTGACCAGCCCAGTGTTCAGCCCAGTGTTCAGCCCAGTGACCAGCCCAGTGACCAGCCCAGTGACCAGCCCAGTGACCAGCCCAGTGTTCAGCCCAGTGACCAGCCCAGTGACCAGCCCAGTGACCAGCCCAGTGACCAGCCCAGTGTTCAGCCCAGTGTTCAGCCCAGTGACCAGCCCAGTGACCAGCCCAGTGTTCAGCCCAGTGACCAGCCCAGTGTTCAGCCCAGTGACCCCGTGACCAGCCCAGTGACCAGCCCAGTGTCAGCCCAGTGACCAGCCCAGTGTTCAGCCCAGTGACCAGCCCAGTGACCAGCCCAGTGACCAGCCCAGTGTTCAGCCCAGTGACCAGCCCAGTGACCAGCCCAGTGACCAGCCCAGTGACCAGCCCAGTGACCAGCCCAGTGTTCAGCCAGTGACCAGCCCTGACCAGCCCGTTTCAGCAGCCCAGTGACCAGCCCAGTGACCAGCCCAGTGTCAGCCCAGTGACCAGCCCAGTGTTCAGCCCAGTGACACCAGCCCAGTGACCAGCCCAGTGACCAGCCCAGTGACCAGCCAGTGACCAGCCCAGTGACCAGCCCAGTGTTCAGCTCAGTGACCAGCCCAGTGACCAGCTCAGTGACCAGCCCAGTGACCAGCCCAGTGACCAGCCCAGTGACCAGCCCAGTGTTCAGCCCAGTGACCAGCCCAGTGACCAGCCCAGTGACCAGCCCAGTGACCAGCCCAGTGACCAGCCCAGTGACCAGCCCAGTGACCAGCCCAGTGACCAGCCCAGTGACCCATGACCGCCAGTGACCAGCTCAGTGACCAGCCCTGTCGAGTGACCAGCCCAGTGACAGCTCAGTGACCAGCCCAGTGTGACCAGCTCAGTGACCAGCCCAGTGACCAGGCCCAGTGACCAGCCCAGTGACCAGCCCAGTGTCACAGCCACAGTCCAGCAGACGCCAGGACCAGCCAGTTACGCCAGTGACCCAGTGACCAGCCCAGTGACCAGCCCAGTGACCAGCCCAGTGTTCAGGGTCACACCAGCCTTCGTTCAATGATGAGGAACATTTACTGAAAGTTTCAGTTTATTACAATAAAAAATTCATCCTGCAGAGAAATGACGCATCGCAGCTTTTTATTGCTTCACTTTATTTTTACATTAAAAATGAAGAAGACTGATGAAGAGACTTTATCGTTGATGTAAAAAGAAAAAGCTTTTGGTTGCGATCAAGTGAAACTGCTGAATAATGTGTTGTTTTATGAGATTATGACGACATTTTGTGTATTTTTACATGTTGATCAATGTTTTGTTATGTTGATGAAGTTAAATGCTCAGAAAATTATTATTAATAATAATAATACCAACAATAATGACAAAACTGAAACCACAGTTATAAGAAATAAAACAAACATTTCCAAAGGATTACTCAGCCAATCAGGAGCTGTCAGAGGTTTGTATTGAATCTGCTCTGAGAACGTGAAGTCATAAGAATACATGTGGAGCCGGTTTCCAGCTTCAGTTCCTCACTGTTCTCTGAACGTGTTTAATGAACAGAGATTCAATGTGATATAAACGTCAGAGTCAACGAGTATAAACACGTAACTGTTGGAGGAAAGAGACCAAAATAGACCTAAAATAAACTTTGCATCATAAAATGTGGAGGAACATCAACATGAGTGAGTCGCTCCGACGACTGTAAAGTGTGTTTCAAGAGTTTCCATTTCAGAAGATTAAACACACGACTGTCGACAAAACATCTGGTTCAGCAGCTGCAGTTTGGTCTGAGTCTGAGGACACAAGGACACAAGGACACGAGGAAACGAGGATGAAGAGACAATGATGAGGACACAAGGACACGAGGACTCAAAGGATGAGGAGACAAAGACATGAGGAGAAATGGTTGAGGAGATGAGGACACAATGACAAGGACGTGGATAAGGGGAAACAAGAAATACAAAAGGAGGACGAGCAAATGAGGATGAAGAGACAAGGACACGGGGGAAGGGACGAGGACGAGGAGACGAGGAGACATTCATCTGTGTCCTCTTGTCCTCTTTGTCACTCAGTCAGTCGTGTTTCTGCTCGGCTCCTGATGATTATAAAGCTGACGACTGATCAGATCCATTTATTCAATATGAATGAATCTGAGCATGTCGCTTCATGCCTGTTGTCATGGAAACGTCAGATATGTTCTCTGTGTCTCCTCCTCCGTCTAATTTGTCCATTTATCAAACCTTCGTGTCCGGTCCACTCCAGCTCACATTAGCATCCAGCTAACACCAGTCAATGGTTCAAGTACACGACTGATGCTAATTACATTATGTTAATCAGGAGGGCTCTCGCTAAGTAACAGCTGCTAACAGGCTAATTAGCACGAGGGGGAAACCATTAACATTTCCCCTGAATGAGTCTGAAACAGAATCAACGGCTCGGAGTGAAAACAGTGGTGTTTTTAACGGAGACACATTCTGTTCATCTTCATGTTGATCATTTTATTGAGAGTTATGACTGTACAATGTTTTCATGCTCTAATGTTCAGAATCACTTTCCTCAGACTGTCCAATGCTGCTGCTCCTCTTTTCAGCCTCTGTCTCAAACTCTTGATTTGAGCTCCTGTCTCTTTACAATGTAATGTAACATGTACTTTTTGACACATTTACTTCAATAAAGACTGAATCTGCAGTTTCTCAGTAAAACAATTCAAATGTCATTAACGTTATTAATTAAAAACTAAAAAGGTTCACTGATGAAAACATACAAACAGAGAAGACGCATGTTTACTCTAAATAATATATTTTAAACTCAACTGTTTATATTAGAATTATGAGACTTTTCTGGACTGAATCAGTTTAGACAGAAAGCTTCGTATCTCTTTGGACTGGACTCCGTATATTACCGGGTTCAAGCTGCCGGGGATGACGTGAAACAGAATGGCCGACAGCTTCCTGTAGTCGGAGTACTGAGGGAAGCGGTGCAGGATGATTACACACATTCCACTAACGATCATGATCATATACACCGTCAGGTGAGTGCTGCAGGTCTTCAGGGCCTTACTGTTCAGAGACTGGTTCTTACTGGTCACACACACGACTGTGATCTTAGCGTAGGTGAGAACTATGCTGCCGATAGAAGCTGAGAGCAGGACCACGGTGAACGTGAGGCCGTAGACATTGTTAATAAACACACTCTCACAGGAGAGTTTGAACAGCGAGGCGTTGTCACAGTAAGGATTCATGATCAGAGTCCTGCATCGGTTCAGTCTTACGGTCAAACCCAGCAGAATCCCCACCAGAACAAAGGCCACGCCCCAGGCAGACACGGTCAGCTTGACCACCATCTTGTTGGTCATGATGGCGGCGTAACGCAGAGGATTACAGATGGCCACGTATCTGTCAAAGGCCATGATCATCAGTATCGTGTGAGAGGTGGTGCCAAACATTTGAGTGGTGAACGCCTGCAGCACACACTCGTAGTAGCTGATGAGGCGCTCGGAGGGCGGCACCAGGATGTCTGACAGCACCCGGGGCAACATGATGGAGTTTCCCACGATGTCATTGACGGGCAGGTTACAGAAGAGCAGGTACATGGGCTGGTGAAGGTTCTTGTCTATGAACACCAGCACCACGATGCCGATGTTTGCTAAGATGATGAGGATGTAGGAGAGGAAGAAGAAGAAGAAGACTGGGTAGACAGAAACCTGTGTGACCTTTAACCCCTCCAGCTGCAGGGTGACGCTGTTCAACGTGAAGTTTTCCATCAACCTGCAAACAAAAGCTCACGGATCAGTTTTCACATGGTTTCAATAAACAGAGTTTTAACTGCAGACGATAAATCAGGAAGAACATTAGAAATGAAAGAGGATTTAAATGAGACAACATTAAAACAGATGAACGTCACCTTCAGTTTCTGTGAAGTTATCAAACACCGAGAGATCAAACTTCTGCCGAACCCAGGAGCTGGAGCCACTTTTATAGAGAAGTCGTCACCAGGGGCCGGAAACTGGGATCATCTGGGAATTAACCTGAACATCATCAGAGTTCACGTTTAAACTTTTCCACCTGAAGCAGCAGCTGGATGAGAGTGAGTCTGATGTGTGAGTGAGAACAGGAGAAAGTTTCCTCCTTCTCTCCCTGAGCGTCTGTTCTCTGTGACTCTGCTGAGTGGGTTCCATCTCCTGAGAGAGGAACTGACTCAGAGTCAGCTTCAACTGTCACAACCAGCTGCAGCTGAGAGTGAAGCTGAACTGAGATCAGTTAGAAACACTCTGAAGTTATTAACAACCAGAGTTTATCTCCAATATTCAGCAGGAAACTGTTAAACATGAAGAGTTCTGAACAGTTTGGTGGATTTGTTCCAGCTGCAGCTCTTCAGGGTCAGGAAGCAGAGGATCATGGGTAATGACCACGACACAGTCAACACATTGATTCACTTCATCAGACACAGAGACCAGCAGAGTTCACCATGTGTGGCTGCAGGGGGCGCTGTTCATCAGGGATTTTGACAGAGTGATGCTTTAAAGGGAAAAAGTTAAAGTCATTAAAGTGATTAATGAATTATTATTAATTATCATTAAATAACATCGGCTGCTTCAACACAGGTGATCTGATTCATTTTTAATTTATTATGAAATTTACACAAATGAATGAAATCATGAAAGAGTCAGTTTATCAGTTCATGATTAATAAAAAACATGAAAACCAGCGGAGACGACAGAGAGTGGCCACATGTTCAGGTTCGATTCTCCAGCTCCGACCAAGCTGAGGAGGTCGATGACATTCAAATTATGATTCAGCTTTAATAGAGGGGGGGGGGGGGGGGGGAGAGGTGTGTGTGTGTGTGTGTGTGTGGTGTGTGTGTGTGTGTGTGTGTGTGTGTGTGTGTGTGTGTGTGGTGTGTGGGTGTGTGTGTGTGTGTGTGGATTCCCAGGAGTCTCAGTGACCAGCAGGTTATAGAATCAAAAGCGGTGTTCAGGGGCCGACGGACAGGAAGTCGCTCGCTGGAGACGACCTGCTCTTCACCTTCACACCTGCAGGCAAACCAGGTGTGAACCGGATGAGTGAACCAGGTGTGAACCAGGTGTGAACCAGGTGTGAACCAGGTGTGAACCAGGTGTGAACCGGATGAGTGAACCAGGAGTGAACCAGGTGTGAACCAGGTGTGAACTGGATGAGTGAACCAGGTGTGAACCAGGTGTGAACCGGATGAGTGAACCAGGTGTGAACCAGGTGTGAACCGGATGAGTGAACCAGGTGTGAACCGGATGAGTGAACCAGGTGTGAACCAGGTGTGAACCGGATGAGTGAACCAGGTGTGAACCAGGTGTGAACCGGATGAGTGAACCAGGTGTGAACCAGGTGTGAACAGGATGAGTGAACCAGGTGTGAACCAGGTGTGAACCGGATGAGTGAACCAGGTGTGAACTATCAGTTTATCAGTGATGATCTTATGACAGTGAATGTCTATTTATACATTTTATCATCTCTGTGCATCAAGAATGTTGTTAGCCTAGCTTAGCACAAAGAGAATGAATCCACCAGTGGTCAGTTCCTTCTTTTCTTTCTGGAATAAAATGTGTGTATTTACCAAAGTGATGAAGTTCTAAACCTGTTTTTGTTATTTGTGTCTCTGGTTCTTCTTCCTGTCAGTTGTAGATGAGTCATGTGACTTCTGTATGACATCATTTAATCACTGAAACTGTTTCCACTGAGTAATGTACATTTTATCAATAAGTCGAATTTTACATCTCGAAAAGGAGGAATCAAAGATTGATATTGTCTGAACCACAAACTCCATCCTGTCAGGACCGTGGAGGTCAGAGGAAAGTGACAGCGTGGAGCTGTCGTCATGGCAACAGGCGAGAAGATGACATCAGAAGGCACTAAATCATCAGTTTGAAGCTTCAGGTTCTGAAGGTGACGACACACACACACACACACACACACACACACACACACACACACACACACACACACACACACACACACACACACACACACACACACACACACACACACACACACACACACACACACACACACACACACACACAGCTGCTGCTTTAGAATCAGAATGAAATCAGATTTACGATGTGGAGACACAAACATGATTAGAAGTTTAATAAGAGTCGAGATGTGAAGACATGACAGTATTATTATTACACTTTCACACAGCTGGTACTGAATGATAATTATAACAGTAATAATCATAAATGTCAATGTTTTCAGATATTTGTTGTCTATACATCATATATGTACAATGTAATGTAACATGTACTTTTTGACACATTTACTTCAATAAAGACTGAATCTGCAGTTTCTCAGTAAAACAATTCAAATGTCATTAACTTTATTGATTAAAAACTAAAAAGGTTCACTGATGAAAACATACAAACAGAGAAGACGCATGTTTACTCTAAATAATATATTTTAAACTCAACTGTTTATATTAGAATTATGAGACTTTTCTGGACCGAATCAGTTTAGACAGAAAGCTTCGTATCTCTTTGGACTGGACTCCGTAGATTACCGGGTTCAAGCTGCCGGGGATGACGTGAAACAGAATGGCCGACAGCTTCCTGTAGTCAGAGTACTGAGGGAAGCGGTGCAGGATGATTACACACATTCCACTAATGATCATGATCATATACACCGTCAGGTGAGTGCTGCAGGTCTTCAGGGCCTTACTGTTCAGAGACTGGTTCTTACTGGTCACACACACGACTGTGATCTTAGCGTAGGTGAGAACTATGCTGCCGATAGAAGCTGAGAGCAGGACCACGGTGAACGTGAGGCCGTAGACATTGTTAATAAACACACTCTCACAGGAGAGTTTGAACAGCGAGGGGTTGTCACAGTAAGGATTCATGATCAGAGTCCTGCATCGGTTCAGTCTTACGGTCAAACCCAGCAGAATCCCCACCAGAACAAAGGCCACGCCCCAGGCAGACACGGTCAGCTTGACCACCATCTTGTTGGTCATGATGGCGGCGTAACGCAGAGGATTACAGATGGCCACGTATCTGTCAAAGGCCATGATCATCAGTATCGTGTGAGAGGTGGTGCCGAACATGTGAGTGGTGAACGCCTGCAGCACACACTCGTAGTAGCTGATGAGGCGCTCGGAGGGCGGCACCAGGATGTCTGACAGCACCCGGGGCAACATGATGGAGTTTCCCACGATGTCATTGACGGGCAGGTTACAGAAGAGCAGGTACATGGGCTGGTGAAGGTTCTTGTCTATGAACACCAGCACCACGATGCCGATGTTTGCTAAGATGATGAGGATGTAGGAGAGGAAGAAGAAGAAGAAGACTGGGTAGACAGAAACCTGTGTGACCTTTAACCCCTCCAGCTGCAGGGTGACGCTGTTCAACGTGAAGTTTTCCATCAACCTGCAAACAAAAGCTCACGGATCAGTTTTCATATGGTTTCAATAAACAGAGTTTTAACTGCAGACGATAAATCAGGAAGAACATTAGAAATGAAAGAGGATTTAAATGAGACAACATTAAAACAGATGAACGTCACCTTCAGTTTCTGTGAAGTTATCAAACACAGAGAGATCAAACTTCTGCCGAACCCAGGAGCTGGAGCCACTTTTATAGAGAAGTCGTCACCAGGGGCTGGAAACTGGGATCATCTGGGAATTAACCTGAACATCATCAAAGTTCACGTTTAAACTTTTCCATCTCAAAGCAGCAGCTGGATGAGAGTGAGTCTGACGTGTGAGTGTGAACATGAGGAAGTTTCCTCCTTCTCTCCCTGAGCGTCTGTTCTCTGTGACTCTGCTGAGTGGGTTCCATCTCCTGAGAGAAGAACTGACTCAGAGTCAGCTTCAACTGTCACAACCAGCTGCAGCTGAAGAGTGAAGCTGAACTGAGATCAGTTAGAAACACTCTGAAGTTATTAACAACCAGAGTTTATCTCCAATATTCAGCAGGAAACTTTGAAACATGAAGAGTTCTGAACAGTTTGGTGGATTTGTTCCAGCTGCAGCTCTTCAGGGTCAGGAAGCAGAGGATCATGGGTAATGACCACGACACAGTCAACACATTGATTCACTTCATCAGACACAGAGACCAGCAGAGTTCACCATGTGTGGCTGCAGGGGGCGCTGTTCATCAGTTACATTGACAGAGTGATGCTTTAAAGGGAAAAAGTTAAAGTCATTAAAGTGATTAATGAATTATTATTAATTATCATTAAATAACATCGGCTGCTTCAACACAGGTGATCTGATTCATTTTTAATTTATTATGAAATTTACACAAATGAATGAAATCATGAAAGAGTCAGTTTATCAGTTCATGATTCATAAAAAACATGAAAACCAGCGGAGACGACAGAGAGTGGCCACATGTTCAGGTTCGATTCTCCAGCTCCGACCAAGCTGAGGAGGTCGACTGACATTCAAATTATGATTCAGCTTTAATAGAGGGGGGGGGGGGGGGAGAGGTGTGTGTGTGTGTGTGTGTGTGTGTGTGTGTGTGTGTGTGTGTGTGTGTGTGTGTGTGTGTGTGTGTGTGTGTGTGTGTGTGTGTGTGTGTGTGTGTGTGATTTCCCAGGAGTCTCAGTGACCAGCAGGTTAATAGAATCAAAAGCGGTGTTCAGGGGCCGACGGACAGGAAGTCGCTCGCTGGAGACGACCTGCTCTTCACCTTCACACCTGCAGGCAAACCAGGTGTGAACCAGGTGTGAACCGGATGAGTGAACCAGGAGTGAACCAGGTGTGAACCGGATGAGTGAACCAGGTGTGAACCGGATGAGTGAACCAGGTGTGAACCAGGTGTGAACCGGATGAGTGAACCAGGTGTGAACCAGGTGTGAACCAGGTGTGAACCGGATGAGTGAACCAGGTGTGAACCGGATGAGTGAACCAGGAGTGAACCAGGTGGAACCAGGTGTGAACCGGATGAGTGAACCAGGTGTGAACCGGATGAGTGAACCAGGTGTGAACCGGATGAGTGAACCAGGTGTGAACCAGGTGTGAACCGGATGAGTGAACCAGGTGTGAACTATCAGTTTATCAGTGATGATCTTATGACAGTGAATGTCTATTTATACATTTCATCATCTCTGTGCATCAAGAATGTTGTTAGCCTAGCTTAGCACAAAGAGAATGAATCCACCAGTGGTCAGTTCCTTCTTTTCTTTCTGGAATAAAATGTGTGTATTTACCAAAGTGATGAAGTTCTAAACATGTTTTTGTTATTTGTGTCTCTGGTTCTTCTTCCTGTCAGTTGTAGATGAGTCCCTGCAGATTACTGCCCCCTGGTGTCCGCTCTGATAACATGTCTGTTCTCCCTCATGACAAATTACATCAGAAACTGTTGATAAGTGTTTTGTTGGTAACAGCTCATTAACCTTCCCCCGTGTTCAGGGACATTAACGCTCATTAACGCTGCCGTGGTAACTGGACGCGGTGATGAAACCGCCGGGCGTCAGGAGGCGGAGCAGTCCCCAGAGCTCCCAGCATGCAACAGAAACAAACAGTCAACCCCTTCAGGGTCGAAACAGAACAAACACAAGTTTCTTTTCACTAATAACTTTTTGTCAGTTGATGCAATGAATGCAAAAAAAACATGATATGTTTGAGTATTTCTAATATACAGTAGATATATATTATTTATATATATATATATATTTATAATATGTTGAATGCATCATAATCCAAACAGTTTCATCACAGAACAGCTAATCAAACTCAAACAAATCAGATTCATCCAAAAGACTGAATGAAAAGTTTGGATTTTCATGTTTTTGTGATGATTCATTGAATAAAAGACTCCAGTTCAATAAGATTTGCACATATTACTACTACAATACTATCGATGGCTTCAGGTTTACTGAAATATATATTATTTAAACACACCTCATAGTATTAATCTGGTGAGGATACTTTGACCCGAGCGACCGCTTGTCTCCATGGTTACAACACTGGACACGCTGTTAATCGAAGCGTCTCATTGGTTCAGGAGACGATGCTGATTCAGTTAAATTGACACTTTCGATGAGATTAAAGGACGTTCGTTGTCATGGTTACTGTAATTTTTATAAATTAGTGTACAGTTTTTACAAGTGTTTCATTTTGCAAAGGATCTGAGGTTTTCTGCTAATTGTGTGTGTGGTGTCTGTGTGTGTGTGTGTTGTCTGTGTGTGTGTGTGTGTGTGTGTGTGTGTGTGGTGTTGTGGGTGTGTGGTGTGTGTGTGTGTGTGTGTGTGTGTGTGGGTTGTGGTGTGTGTGTGTGGTGTGTGGTGTGTGTGTGTGTGTGTGTGTGTGTGTGTGTGTGTGGTGTGTGTGTGTGTGGCTGCTGCTGACCCCCAGTGGTCAGACTGGGGACAGAGAGTTATGATACATCAGTAAACAGGATGTCGAAGAAACAGACGTGAAGCTGACGTGTCTCTGATGTTTAACTGAAACTGATATATTTTGATCATGGTCAGAGTTAACCTAAGAGTGAAAGAAGAGACTGGAACCATCAGACCATCACTGGTCTGTATCGAGAAGGAAGCTTCGATGAAGGAGTCTTTTCTTTAAACCACAGAGAACAAAGAACTGGAGTCGACTCTAGAAAAGACTTTTCGTTAGTCCATTGATCAGAATGTTGATCAATGGTAGCAAGTGCTAGCAGTTAGCTTAAGTACTTTGTTATGATGTTGTGAATGTCACTGAAGCTTCAGACACAACAACAAAAATCCTCCGACAAACATTTCTGACGTATCAACGTGATGTGAAACAAACTCTGTTCTTTGTTTCACAGAATTCTTTCAGACGTGTTTCACAACTTCAGTCTATAAATATCAGGACGAGTGGAAAAAGGGAAGTAAAGTGAGTGAGTTGTCCGTCTGTTGTCTGTCTGTCGTCCGTCCATCTGAAACACAGCAACATGCCGCCGCTGCTTCTCCACATCCTCACAGGTGAGTCTCAGCCTGTCGACCGTCGGGTTCTGGTTTCACCTGTTTCACACTTTGAGTTCGATCACAGCAGCACCTGGTGCACTTTGGAGTAAACGCAGTTTCTTTCAGCGCTGGCCTGTGTGTCACCAGCCACCACGGACACGGTGGTGGGCACAGCCGGGCGGAGGGTGACGTTGCCGTGTCGGTCGGAGGCAGTGAAGCGGAGCGGTGTGGAGGTGTGCTGGGGGAGGGGGGAGCCGTCACTCTTCACCTGCCACAACATTTTGATCAACATGGCCGGAGACGACGTCTCGTACAGGAAGTCGTACAGGTGACCGGGGTCGTCATGATGAAAATAACTAACATTTAACTAAATCTTTGATTACGATAGTAATTTATTTTTGTAATCTGACCACATAATATTCAAATACTGCATTACTACTCCGGGTATTAATTAAGATGTTCCTCAAGGAAGTCTTCTGGAGCCCAGTGTACTTCCTGGTTGCTCAGCCTCCTCTCCTCTGCAGGTTCTCTCCATCCTCCACCTCCTCTCTGTCCATCTGCCCCTCACGTCCATCAGACTCTGGTTTCTATCACTGCAGAGTTCAGCTGCCCGGGCTGTTCAACGACCAAACCGCCACCATTCACCTCATCATCATCAGCCGTAGGTTCACAGATTCACCACCAGTTCATCCGTTAGTGTCACCATGACAACCAGAATCTGCTCTTCTCCCATGTGTCGTTCTGCAGCTGGCTCTCCGGTCTCTGGCAACGAGGACGCCGAGGACCTGAACGCACCACACACTGCCGCCGGTAAGTACGGGACTGACACTGATGCTGGGTCAGCTACAGGAGCCCTGAGCGGACACAAAGGTCTCCACGTCCTCCCACTGTACGGGTAGATTCAATATCTTGCATACAAACGCTGCCATCTTGTCTAAACTACCATTGTCGTAGGATATGACGTAGAACAACAACGTTGGACAGTAGGAAACCTGACAGTAAACTATATGTTTATTTTACAGTGAGTAAAGTGAGTGATTTCGGACACAGTCAGAGTCGGTGGGGGTTAGGGTGCAGTACTGATCATGGAGTGGAGCCGCGGGATCTGCAGCCACCAGGGGGCGATCCAGATGATTTTATTTTGTTGTTGTCCATCTTCATCCATTGTCTTTGGTCAGTGTGTTCAGACTCTGTGCTGCCCTCTATTGGTAGAGGGCAGTACAGGGGCAGAAGCGGCGCGATGACATCATCAACATTTCTCTGAAACTGAAAATACACGAGTGAAACATCATATTATGTCGTTGACTGTTTGTTTGTTTTCACCTTTTTCCAGGTGACACGATACAGTGCCGGACAGAGGAACAAGGAAGTGATGTCACCAGCCCCACAGAGCCAATGGTGGCGCTGGTTCAGGTAGAAACCAGCAAGACGTGACCAGTATGATTCTCTTTAACCATCAGAGGTTCCTGTCAATCAATCGAGTGATCGTTTCAGCTCCAAGACGCAAACCAACCAGAACCTCACTGATCACTGCTGATCAATATTTCACTGATAATAATCCACAGAGTAACAACAGTAAAATCAGAATCATACAATTCAACTCATGAAATTATAAACAATTTAATCAACGAGATGAATAAAAAGTTTTTACATTTAGACGTCAAACAAAGTTACATTGATTCATTTAAAAAAACAAGACAACCAACAAACGTCTGCTCGTCTTGGAAGCGTCACTCAGGTTTCACTCTTCACTCAGAAGAGTAAACATGTTTGTTTGTTGTTTGTTTGTTTGTTTGTTTGTTTGTTTGTTTGTTTGTTTGTTGACAGTCACCTGTTCAGCAGCCGGTGACCAGTTTACAGACGTTCATTGGAAACACACTGAGACTGTCGTTCATCATCTTCATCCCTGTGTCGCTGCTGACTGCTGCCTACAGTCAGTACACACACACACACACACACACACACACACACACACACACACACACACACACACACACACACACACACACACACACACACACACACACACACACACACACACACACACACACCACACACACACACACACACACACACACACACACACACACACACACACACACACACACACAAACATATGTTTTATATGACATGACGTAATCAGGATAAACGTGTTGTTTCATCATTTCACGTGTGTACAGGAGTGTGGAGGTGGAGCCAGAGACCAGAAACTGACAAGGGGCTCAGCCAATCAGAGGAGGAGGAGGGAAACACCTCAGTGTAGACACCTGAGACACAACCCGTGTTTGTTTGGTTACCTGAGTTACCTGAGTTACCTGAGTTACCTCAGTTACCTGAGTTACCTGAGTTACCTGAGTTACCTCAGTTACCTGAGTTACCTCAGTTACCTCAGTTACCTGAGTTACCTGAGTTACCTGAGTTACCTGAGTTACCTGAGTTACCTGAGGTACCTGAGTTACCTGAGTTACCTGAGTTACCTCAGTTACCTGAGTTACCTCAGTTACCTCAGTTACCTGAGTTACCTGAGTTACCTGAGTTACCTGAGTTACCTGAGTTACCTGAGGTACCTGAGTTACCTGAGTTACCTCAGTTACCTGTTTTTTCCAAAAAGGGGGGTAAAAAAAAACCTTTTAAAAAAAAATTTGAAAACAAATTCTGATTTTGATTTTAAAAACCTGAAAATTCCGGTTTCCTTTACGTTGAAGGGGTTTTTCTGGGGGAAAATTTTCCGGCTTTTAAAAGGGGGCCCCCCAAAAGAGGGGGGGGTTTAAAAGGGGGGTTTTAAAAAAAACCTTCCCCCCAAAAGTTTTTTGGGGGGGAAAGGGAAAAATTTCTCTCATTTTCTTTCTCTAACCCCTAAACCCCCCAACGTTAAAACCCCCCAAAAATTTTTCGTTTTTTTCCGGGGTTCCCCCTGGGGGGATAAAAAGACGGAAAATTTTTTATTACCTCTGGGCGGGACCAATTTTTTATTTGGGAAAAAAAACCTTTGTTTTATGGGGGGAAAAAACCCCCTTCTTTCCCGGGAACCCCCCAATTTTTTACCCCCGGGAAAAAAAGCCCTCCCCCCCGGGGAGAAACCCCAAAAAATCACCTCGGGAAAAAAAATTTTGGGGTTTTTTTCCCCTGGGGGAAACGCCCCTGCTTTTACACCGGGGCGAAACCTTTGTTAAAAAGGAATAAAATAGAGGATTTAGTAAAAAAAGGAAAAAGGGGAAATGGGTTAATAGAAATGGTTTAATAAGTTAAAAATTGTAATAGTGTGTTGATGTGAAATGGAAAAGAAATAAAAATAATGTGGAAAAAAAGGGGGGGTTTTTAAAAGGTAAAAAGAAAAGAAAAGTAAAAAAAAAAGGGGAAATTAATGATAATGGTTTGTGAAATAAAAGTGAAAAGAGAGAAGTTTAAAAATTGGGGAAGTGATGAAGAAAGGGAAAAGTGAAAAGATAAAGGATAATGAAGAAATAGGTAAAATAGAAGTGTGTAAAATTAGGGGTTTTGTTTTGGGAGAAAAGATTAGGAAATGGGCAAAAAAAAAGATAAAGAAAAAATTAAAAAGAGAGAAGTGAATAAAAATAAGGGATGAAATAGTAAATATTTTGATTTGTGAAATAAAATATTTTGTTTAAAAAGAAAGTGGGGGAAAGAAGAAAATTTAAAGTAAAGTGTGAAAAGGGTGAAAAAAAAAAAGGTTGTAGATGTAGAAGAAGTGATGTGAAAAATGGTGTTAAAGCTGTAAAAAAATGTTTAGTAAAATAAAGTAAAAAATGAAAAAATTAAAAGAAAAGAAAAAAGGTGGAAAAGGGTGGATTTGTCAGGATAAAAGAAGAAATAATATTAAAATAAAAAGGAGAAAAAAATTATTTTTTTTTAAAAATGGAAAAGAATAGTGATATTAAAGTGTAAAAAAAATGTAGAAAAAAGGGAAGATAGATGTGGAAAAAAAAAAAAAAAAAAATAGATAATAGGGAAGATGATGATAGATGAAGTAGTAGATAGTAGATAAAAGGATAATGAAAAGTAGTGTGTGAAAATAGTCGTGGTGGGGGGTTTAATAGAAGTAGTTTTGTGTGTGTGTAGCTGATGTGTGATGTTTGGGTGTGTGGGGGTGTGTTTTTTAAAAAAAAATTTGGTGGTTTGGTGTGTGGGGTGTGGGGTGGGTTGGGGAATGTGTGGCTGTGTTGGTGGCGGGGGTTTGGGTGTTGGGTTGTAGTGTAGGGGGGGGGGGTTGTGGTGTTGGTGTGTGTGTGTTTTTGGGGATCGTGGTGTGGGGGTTGTTGTGTGTGTGGGGGGGGGGTTGGGGGGTTGTGTGTGGTGTGTAGGTGGTGGGTTTTTAAAAAAGGGTAGTGTGTTTTTGGGGTGTGTTTGTGGTTGGGGGTGTGGTGGTTGTTGGGGGGTGTGTGGGGGGGAAAAAGGTGTAAAAGGTGGGGGGGTTGTGGGGGGGTGTTGGGGTGGTGGGTGGGTGGTGTGGGGGGGGGTGTGTGTGTAGTGTGGGCCCGGGTTGTCGTTGTGTGGGGTTTGTGGGGTTGGTTGGTGTGTTAAAGTTTTGTGTGAAATGTGGGTGGGATGAAAGGTGGTGTGGGGTGTGTGGTTTGGGGGTGTGTGGGTTGTGGGGGAAGGGGGGGTGGATGGTGTGTGTGGTAGTGTGTGGGGGCTGTGGGGGGGTGTGGTGTGGGTGTGGGGGAGGGGTGCTGTGGGGGTGGGTTGTGGGGTGTGGGGGGTGTGTGTGTGGTAGTTTTTTATGTGGGGGGGGGAAAAAAATTGTGTGGGTGGGGGTGTGTTGGGGTGTGTGTGTGTGGGGGGGGGAAAAAAAAAAAAAAAATTTTTGGGTGGGGTTGTGTGTGTGTGTGAGTGTGTGTTGGTGTTGTAGTGGTGTGTGGTTTTTTGTGTGGTTGTGTGTTTGTAGGTGGGGGGGGTTTTGGGTGTGGGTGTGGGGTGTAAAAGGGGGTGTGTTGTTGTGTTTGTTGGGGTGGTTGTGTGGTGTGTGGGTGTTGTGTGTGGGTGTTTTTTTTTTTGGGGGGGGGGGGGGGTGTGGTGGTGTGGGGGGAAGGTGGTGTGTTTTTGGGGGTGTGTGTGTTTTTTTTGGGGGTGGGGGTGTGGTTTGTGTTGTGTGGGTGGTGTGTGTGGGCGGTTGGTGTGTGTAGTGTTGGGGTGGTTGGGTGTGTGGTGGGGGGGGATGTTTTGTGTGGTGTTAGTTGGTGTGTTGTGATGTGTGTTGTGGGTGGGTGGTGGTGGTTTTGTGTTGTGTGTGTGTGGTGGGGAAGTGGGGGGTGGGTGGGTTGGTTGGGGGGGTGTGGGTGTGGGGGTTTGTGGGGGGGGGGGGGTGAAGTAGTAAAAAAGGTGTGTGTGTGTGTGGGTGTGGGTGAGGTTTGGGGGGTTTTGTGGGTGGGTGATGGTGTGGGTGGGGGGGGTGGTGTTTTAAAAAAAAAATTTGTTAGTGGTGTGGGGTGGGGGTAGTGGTGGGGGGGGGGTGTGGGGTGTGGGGGGGAAAAAAGGTGTGTAGTGTAGTGGTGTGTTGTGTGTGGGGGAAAAAATTTTGTGTGGGGGGGAAAAAAGGGTGTGTTGTGTGTTGGTGTGTGTGGTGTTGGGTGGGGGGGTTTTGTGTGTGAGATTTTTTTTTAAAAAAAAGTGTGTGTGTGTGTGGGGGGGGTTTTGTGGGGGGGTTTTTGTGTGTTGTTTAGTGTGGTGTGTGGTGGGGTGGGGGGGAAAAAAAAAAAAAAGGGGGGGGGTTGGGAGGGTTTTTTTTTTGGGGGGGGTGGGTGGGGGGTTGTAGGTGTGTGTGTGTGGTGGTGTGTTGGGTGGTGTGTGGGTGTGGGTTTTGGTGGTGGTGTGTTTTGAAGGCGGGGGGTTGTGTGTGGTTTGGTGTGTGTGTGGTGTGGTTGTGTCTTTGTGTGTGTGGGGGGTTTTTGGATTTGGGTGCTGTGTAGGGGGGTGTGTTGTGTGTGTGTGTGTGGGGGTTGTGTGTGGTGGGTGGTGTGTGGGTGGTTGTGTTTGGGTTGTGTCGTGTGTGGTTTGTGGTTTTGGGGTTTTGTTTTTGGGGTGGGTGTGTGTTGTTGTGGGTTGGGTGGGTGGTGTAGTAGTTTTGTGGGTGATTGGTGATGTTTTGGGGTGGGGGGGGGTTGTGTGGGGGGTGTCGTTGTGGGGTGGGTTGGGGTGGGTGAAGTGTGGGGGGGTGTGTGTGTGGGTGGGTTGTGTGTGTGTGGTGGGGGGTGTGGAAGTGTAAAGTGTGTGGTTGGTGTGTTGGGGGTGGGGTTTGGGGGGGTTTGTGTGGTGGGTGGTTTTCCTTAACCCCCGTTTTTTTTTGCCTTTCTCTTTTTGGAAGAGACACGGGGAAAACCTTGGGGGGCAGAGAGATAGATAGATGGATAGATAGTGTAATGGAATATTTTACCATTATACCACACTTGTATTATCTCTGCTTATGCATACTATTTCTCCTTGTGAAACTGTTAAGATGACATCAGAGCCACGAATCTGACTGGGCTGGTCTCCCCCACCAAAACCTCGAAGAGGCCTTCAGGAAACGTTTTAGAGTGTGTGTGCAGTTGTGGTGACTCACAGCAGTTGTGTGTTTAAATGTGTGAAGTTAGTGTGCGATGCCACTTCCCATCATGAAGCTGCTGCTGCTGCTCGCTGTGCTCTCAGGTACGTGTGATTTCACATCTTCGTCAGTCTCCTGTCGATCAGATGTCTGCTTCTAATAAGTTACTGATCATTAAACACTGGTTTTAGTTCATGTAATTTATTTTTAAAAGATTTTCTCCTCTGACTTTTCTCAGTTTGACTCAGTTTTCTTGTTCACGTTAATATGGGTCAGTATCATAATGTTAGTGATTAGTTCATATTAGTTAGTATCATTATGTTAATATTAGTTTTCATTATAATGTGTATGTTTGTGATTATGATGTCATAGTGAAACTAAGAGATGTTATATTTCGATTCGATAAATCCAACAGAGGAACCACAGAGCTGCAGGTTTTATTTATATCTTTATCACAAACACAGAGACACAGAAGTTTCTCTCAGTTCCCGAAATGTTCTGAAGGAGCTGTTTGTGTATTGCTCTGCACATTTTACTGCAAAATGTCCTGAAGCTTCCCAGAGAGCGAGTGGACGTGTGGACGAGGTTTCTAACACGTGACGGACGTGAAGCTGGAAGAACACAAACATCTCAGGATGAAGAAGAGGAGCCGTACACGTAGAAGACGAAGACGTCCACTTGGAAACACGAGGAGGTTCCAGATCTTCTGGTGCTGAGGGCCGACGCCGGTGTGGACGAGCTGTAAACAACAACACTGATCTTTGCTCAGCAGAGTTTATACGTCATGTCCGGCCTCCTGCTGCTCTACAGGCTCCGCCCCTGCTGCTCTACAGGCTCCGCCCCTCGCCTGGATGTTCCCACATGTTCCTGTTTGAACGAGTCGGACCCGACAACCTGCTGCTGCTGCTACACAAACACCAACTACACAACATGTCCACACACTGTTTTACTGAGTTCATGTCTGAAAGAAACTAATGAAAACTGCCACAAAGAGTAAACTCCGTGTGTGTCTGTGTCCTCAGTTGGTGAAGGTGGCAGCAGCAGGAGAGTTGCAGGCCGAGCCGGTGGCAGCGTCACTCTGCCGTGTCGCTACGACATGAAGAATCACAAGCCGCTGTCAGTTTGCTGGAATCGAGGAAACCTACCATTGTCTAAATGCGACAATGTGCTCATCGCCACAGACGAGCTGAGCGTGAGAGAGGACAGCAGAGGGTCCAGCAGGTATCAGCTGCTGGGACGACTGGACCAGGCGGACGTGTCCCTGACCATCCTGAACGTCACAGAGTCGGACGCTGGACGATACGGCTGCAGAGTGGAGATCCCCGGCTGGTTCAACGATGACATACACCACTTTGACTTGACTGTTGACTCAGGTGAGACAGGAACCTCAGGGGTGGGGCTTGCAGCTCGATGTAAATCTCCATGTTTACTATAGTGTTCTACATTATGCCACCTGGAGGACTGGAGTGGAACAGGTGGTTTTAGCATCAGCAGTGTAATTCATCTGATCTTTAAGTGATTCCACAGTGGTGTTTGGGTCTGAAGGAACCTTTCAGCTCCTTGAAAAAAGTTCCTGGGCCTAAAGTTTGCATAATACACGTCTAGTGACTGATCACGATGTCACATGATATTACGATAGGTCCTCAGACCAGGAGAGGATCTCTGTAATTCTGTGTTGATGCTTCATGTTGTGTGTTGATGTTTCAGCTCCACAGACGACCACATCAGTGAACTCAGAGACGTCCACACTGCAGACAACCGACACACACACTGCAGGTCCTCCAACACACACACACACACACACACACACCACACACACACACACCACACACACACACACACACACACACTAAATGATGGAGAAGCCTCATCGTCTGCCTTCATTTCTTCGTCCTGCAGGTCACATGAACGCCACAGAAACCGTCCTGACTTCCTCCTTTAGCAGCGTCATCAGAGTGAGAAATAAAGATTCACTGTCACTGCTAAGGCTAAAAATAATGATTGCACAAGAAATTCAGTGTGCTTGTGTGTGTGTGTTCCAGCAGCAGGAGAGCAGCCGTGTGACCGTGGCTCTGGTGTCTGTCATGTTCGGGTTGATAGTTTTGGTCACAGCGGGCGGAGTCGCCATCCTCGGTAAGTTCAGTCCATCATGGCGTCTCTCACCTCAGTGATTGGCTCAGAGTCATTAAACAGTGCACAATTTAATAAACACTTTCATCCAGTGAAAATGTTATATTCAGTCAGATGATTTATTACTATAAAAGAATCTCCACATTATCAGTTTAAGATAGACAAAGAAATTTAAAGAAAATGAAATAAATAATCAACATGGATGTGAATAGATTTGTGTCTGGAGTTCAGATTTAAATATTGCTAGAGTTTCTTCTTCATGGTTATGTAGTAAACACTTCCTGTTGTTTCTGCCTGTTTTGTTTGTCTAGTGAGAAAATGGATGCGACTCCACAAAGTGTAAGTTTCATCTTGAGACTCAGAGTGAGAAACACATTTGAACTTTTCTGTTCCTGTCCTGGAGGTTGTGATGTCATACAGGCGGTTGGTGCTTCTCTCTGTTGTAAAATGATGACTCAGCAGAGGCTTGATTAATCGGCAGTTTGACCTCAAGGGGGGGGACGCCTCATGTCTCATCAACACATGTAACCACTGCTCAGTCCTCGCAGCGCGTCTTCACACGACTCAGCCGGTGGCGTTTGTCAAACTGAAACTCAGACACGAGAGGAAACCATGAGGCACATTACTGATGAAGAAACGCAGAGATTATTTATTTTCTTGATTTGGCAACAACATGATGATTTGAATTCAAAACATGTTAAAGGAGAAATATTGTTGTTGAATATTTATCATTGAATTTCTCATTGAAATGTCAAAAAAAAAAAAAAAAAGTGCCCCAATTCAGAGGCCGCCTCCATCAGAGGACCAATCCACACAGCACCTGAAGAAGATGTTCTCCGTGGGCCGTGAAGATCGGAAACCGAAATTAGACATTCTTCTCTACGAAGGTTTTCCTACATCCGTCACAAGCTCGTCCCGCTCTTACTGTTGCATCATCATCTGTTAGCTCCTTTGGCTGTTAGCTGTTAGCTCACTGTGGCTGTTAGCTCATTGTGGCTGTTAGCTCCCTTTGGCTGTTAGCTCACTGTGACTGTTAGCTCACTGTTAGCTGTTAGCTCATTGTGGCTGTTAGCTCACTGTGGCTGTTAGCTGTTAGCTCACTGTGCTCATTAGCTCACTGTGGCTGGTAGCTGTTAGCCCACTGTGACTGTTAGCTCACTGTGGCTGTTAGCTGTTAGCTCACTGTGACTGTTAGCTCACTGTGGCTGTTACCTGTTAGCTCACTGTGCTCATTAGCTCACTGTGGCTGGTAGCTGTTAGCCCACTGTGACTGTTAGGTCACTGTGGCTGTTAGCTGTTAGCTCACTGTGCTCATTAGCTCACTGTGGCTGTTAGCTGTTAACTCCCTGTGGATGTTAGCTCCCTGTGGCTGTTAGCCCACTGTGCTCGTTAGCTCCCTGTGGCTGTTAGCTGTTAGCCCACTGTGTTTGTTAGCTCCCTGTGGCTGTTAGCTGTTAGCTCACTGTGCTCATTAGCTCCCTGTGGCTGTTAGCTGTTAACCCACTGTCCTCGTTAGCTCCCTGTGTTTGTTAGCTCCCTGTGGCTGTTAGCCCACTGTGTTTGTTAGCTCCCTGTGGCTGTTAGCTGTTAGCCCTCTGTGCTCATTAGCTCCCTGTGGCTGTTAGCTCACTGTGGCTGTTAGCTGTTAGCCCACTGTGTTTGTTAGCTCAATGTGCTCATTAGCTCACTGTGGCTGTTAGCTGTTAGCCCTCTGTGCTCATTAGCTCCCTGTGGCTGTTAGCTGTTAGCCCTCTGTGCTCATTAGCTCCCTGTGGCTGTTAGCTGTTAGCCCTCTGTGCTCATTAGCTCCCTGTGGCTGTTAGCTGTTAGCCCTCTGTGCTCATTAGCTCCCTGTGGCTGTTAGCTCACTGTGGCTGTTAGCTGTTAGCCCTCTGTGCTCATTAGCTCCCTGTGGCTGTTAGCTCACTGTGGCTGTTAGCTGTTAGCCCACTGTGTTTGTTAGCTCAATGTGCTCATTAGCTCACTGTGGCTGTTAGCTGTTAGCCCTCTGTGCTCATTAGCTCCTGTGGCTGTTAGCTGTTAGCCCTCTGTGCTCATTAGCTCCCTGTGGCTGTTAGCTGTTAGCCCTCTGTGCTCATTAGCTCCCTGTGGCTGTTAGCTGTTAGCCCTCTGTGCTCATTAGCTCCCTTGGTGTAGCTCCTGTGCTTTAGCTGTTAGCCCTCTGTGCTCATTAGCTCCCTGTGGCTGTTAGCTGTTAGCCCTCTGTGCTCATTAGCTCCCTGTGGCTGTTAGGTCACTGTGGCTTTTAGCTGTTAGCCCTCTGTGCTCATTAGCTCACTGTGGTTGTTAGCTGTTAGCCCACTGTGCTCGTTAGCTCCCTGTGTTTGTTAGCTCCCTGTGGCTGTTAGCTGTTAGCCCTCTGTGCTCATTAGCTCCCTGTGGCTGTTAGCTCCCTGTGGCTGTTAGCTGTTAGCCCTCTGTGCTCATTAGCTCCCTGTGGCTGTTCCCACCACTATTTGATCAAATCATTTGTAAATTTGGTGAAATAATGTGAACGCCTGTAAAGCTCGTTTATCTTTGTGTTTCAGCCGTCAGCAGCAGCTCAACAGTTCTATCCAGTTCAGTTCCACGCTGCAGCTCCAAAGTCGGGATTCTGCAGTCGAGAACATTTATCAGATTGAAGAAGGCGTCGCCAGAGGTGTGTAGAGTACTGCCCCTGAAGAGAGAAGCTCCGCCCACTGACCTGCCTGGGGTCAGGTCCATCCCACACAGAATCAGAGACAGTGGGGGGCGTGGACATTCCAGACCTCTGATGTCACAGTGCTGGGCATTTAGTAGAAGGATAGTAACAACCCCGAGGCTCATGGGTAATGAGCGTCACTTGTTTCCAGCGAGAGACGACATGTCACAACACGATTTCATGTATTTATCAGATTGTTAATAAACGTTACAGTTTATCAGATGGTGACTCGGAGGATTTCTGTTGAACAATGACAGCAACTGGGAAACACACGTTTACTCTCCACACAGAGCTGTTGGTTTGTAGTAAATACTTGTTATATACAGTCACTGATCATCTTTATATACAGTCACTGATCCTCTTTATATACAGTCACTGATCATCTTTATATACAGTCACTGATCCTCTTTATATACAGTCACTGATCCTCTTTATATACAGTGATCCTTTATACGCCCTGATCTCTCTTATACTCTGATCATTTTATACAGTCACTGATCCTCTTTATATACAGTCACTGATCCTCTTTATATACAGTCCTGGTCTTTATAACAGTCACTGATCCTCTTTATATACAGTCACTGATGTCTTTATATACAGTCACTGATCGTCTCTTATACTCATGATCACTATTACACATGATCCTCTTTATAACAGTCACTGATCCTCTTATATACAGTCACTGATCCTCTTTATATACAGTCACTGATCCTCTTTATATACAGTCACTGGTATCTTTTACAGTCTGATCATTTTATATACAGTCACTGATCCTCTTCTATACTCACTGATGGTCTATATACGTCACTGATCATCTTTATATACAGTCCGTACTTTGTCCATCATCTTTATATAGTCTGGTCTCTATTATGGAGAACGATACATGACTTAAGTGTAAATAAATAAATACAGAAATAAATAAATAAATGTCTTAAATATATTTCCACATTAATTAATTTATGTATTTCTGTGTCCGTATGCTAATGAGAAAGGTGGGCCTCATGGTCTCCTGCAGGATTGGTCACAGGGGGGGGGGGGGGGGGGGTAGGGTTCTGACTGGATGACCACACTCTTGTGACCAATCCTGCAGGAGTCCATGAGGCCCGCCTTTCTCATTAGCATACGGACACAGAAATACAAAATTAATTAATGTGGAAATATATTTAAGACATTTATTTATACATTTATTTATTTATACTTAAGTCATGTATCGTCCTCTATATTTATATACAGTCTCTCATAGTCTGTATAAACAGAGCAGCCGATAACAGTCCCCAGTTTCTCTTCCTGTTTTTCCTGTTTGTCCTGATGAAGATGATATGAAGATGATAGATGATGATGATGATGATGTAACGCTCCTCCTATCAGAGCAGCAGTTCAGTGTCGGAGGTCTGTGGCTGAGGTAAGATGTCTCTTCTTCTGTCGTTCAAACCTTGTTTAGTCTCTTTGTTCTTCGTGTTTCTTCTTCGTTGGGACCCTCACCCTGGCCCGGCAGCAAGGGTCCCGCAGGCTAGGGGGCGCTGCAACCAACAGACACATAGATATCGTCTCTGTGGGTTGAAGAAGGGAGGAGACTAAGTTTAGCGTTTTAGGCTGAACTCATTTATTATGAGCTGCGCATGCGCTGAGCCTTTGTTTACGGTCTCCCTTCAGGATCCACCGCTGGACCAACAGCACCACCTACTGACGTGGAGTATAATTGTCACGTGAAACTGTTAAAATAGTTCAGTTGTCTTTCAAAAAATAGGGGGGGGGGGGGTATCTGTTCAAATAAAAACTAAATGCAGCCTATTACATCAGTTTATGTGTGTGTGTGTGTGTGTGGGTGGATGTGCACGTGCATGTTCCTGTACTCACATCTCTGTGGGGACCATTTTAAGCAAAGACCCTACAGAGTGAGGACATTTAGACCGGTCCTCTCTTTGATTTGACTGTTTGAGGGTTACGACTTGGTTTTAGGGTTAGAATCAGTTAGGTTTAGGTTGGAGTTTGGTTACATTTAGTTTATGGTTAAGGTTAGGGGCTCGGGAATGTACTATGTAAATGAGTGTCCTCACTAAGATAGAAGTACAAACGTACTGAGAGATGATCGCGTGCAAGTCCATGGGTCGTTAGTTAGTTAATTAGTTAGTCAGACAGTTAGCTAGTTAGATAGTTAGCTAGCTGTTAGTTAGTATATCAGAATTCAGTTCAGTTAGGGTTAAAAATGAGGAGCGGCTGTGGCTGAAGGTCGGTGGTTCGATCACAGTCTTAAGAAGGTACATTCAGAAGGTACCATAAAGTATTGGTCTCTTCCTCTCTGGTGTTTCAGGGTCTTTCATCCAGACGTGTGTGACTCTTCATCAACGGACTAGAGCAGGTCAGACGTGAACGTGTTTCCATGTGGCTGCTCATGTTTCAAAGGTTTCAAATGTGACACTGGAGGAGGATTTAAAGGAGGATTTGTTGCATGCACAACATGAAGTGAATCTGAAAACTCTTCAGGACATTTTTTTACTTGTGTACTGTTTGTTCTATCGGACAGAAATGGATCCTGATTGTCAGAGAGGTGAGGCTGTTCCACTGTATGAGGGGAAGTATAATGGGTACCCTGATCAGCCTGGACAGTTCGGCCCTCCTGGACAGTTCGGCCCTCCTGGACAGTTCGGCCCTCCTGGACAGTTCGGCCCTTCTGGACAGTTCGGCCCTTCTGGACAGTTCGGCCCTCCTGGACAGTTCGGCCCTCCTGGACAGTTCGGCCCTCCTGGACAGTTCGGCCCTCCTGGACAGTTCGGCCCTTCTGGACAGTTCGGCCCTCCTGGAGAGTTCGGCCCTTCTGGACAGTTCGGCCCTTCTGGACAGTTCGGCCCACCTGGACAGTTCGGCCCTTCTGGACAGGGCGGACAGCCTGGACAGCCTGTTGGACCTGTAGTGGTTGACCATACCACTGTGGAGATCAGCCTTGCGCCCCCCCGGGACCACTTCATCTGGTCCATACTCAGTCTTTTCTACTCAAACATCTGTTGCCTCGGACTGGCAGCTCTCATCTGCTCGGTCAAGGTGAGCTCATGTGTGACGTGTTCGATCAGTCATCTCCCAGTCGGCTGTCTTTACAAACCAAGTCTACGTATTTTTTGTGTGAAGTTGTCACACAAAAATACTTAGACTTGGTTTGAAAAGACCTTTACTGTGAGAGGAGAAAAGCCTGTAACACAGACTGAGGCTCCACCCACACTGATACAGTTCAAATGAAAACCCCCTCCGTCCACACTAACACACCTAACAACACATGTACACTGACTGAAAATAAGATGATCAGATTGAGCTCAGTTCAGTTTTTGTAATTTTTTTGTTTGACGATGAATCAACTTTGAAAACGAAAATGCTTTGGTTCTTTCAGGCCAGAGACCGGAAGATGGTTGGAGATATGGTTGGTGCCCGACACCACAGCTCCACCGCCCGCAAACTCAACATCATCAATACATGTCTGTTTGCCGTCCTGATCATCACTGCCATTATTTACGTCTTCTATAACCCGATAATCTTATTATACTTCGCCAGCCTTTTCCGCGAGGTGTAAACGAGCAGAGACGTCGGCTGTTGCTGCTACGTTTCTCTGATCTGTCACATTTTATACACATTTTATACCTTAAACATGTGAACACGACTCTTTTGTATTTGTGTATCCAAACAGTTTCATTTGACAATAAAAGAGTTTCCTAACCCGTGAGAATTGATCAACTTCACAATGTTACAGAACATTTCAGACTTAAATCAGAAACAGGACGACAGCTACAAAAAGTTAAGAACAGTTATGACAGAGCAGATTCAACGTTAATAAATCAGTGACAAGTGATTTAAAAGCTGCCTCAGACGCCTCGTTCACCAACTGAACAACACGTGTTCATGTTAAACCAGCGTTTTAAAACTAAAACCACCTCCGTCCACACCAACACACCTGAAAACACGTGTCACATGACCATTCATGTACCCTGGTCAAGCAGTTGGTTGCTTAGTAACAGGAACTCCTCTGAAGGAGGAACAGTGATGTGAAGAGTCAGAGCAGGGACGACGAGGTGGAACTGTTACTGACAGGAAGTGTTAGAAACAGGAAGTGTTCCTGACAGGAAGTGTTAGAAACAGGAAGTGTTCCTGACAGGAAGTGTTAGCGACGCTTTGTGTTCACCGCTGGTCGTCGAGTCATGTGACTGAAGAGAACCAATCAGGAAGAGAACGTCTGCGTCATCATTTACTAAAGTCTCAGTTTCTGTTCAGACTCAAACACAAACCCAGAGTTTTCAAACTGAAACGAGACCAGTTCACACAAGTCTCTGATCCAGAGGCTGGAAACTGCAGCAGGCGTAACCGTAGCAACAGGGATGAGTTTTAAAACTAAAACGTGTTGGTGACACTAGTCTGAAACCAGACCACTTACCGTACATTACATGTCATTGAGCTGAAGCTTTTATCCAAGCGACTCACAGTAAGTGCATCAACCATGAGGAACAAACCAGAACAACAAGAATAGAGAAAGTAGAATTTTTTCAAAAAAGCCAAACTACAAAGTTCTGTAAGTAAGTGACATGTAAGTGCTACTGACTTGTTAGTTTGAACTTTTATTCAAGGTTTAGTCTGAAGAGAGGTGCTCTTAGTTTGCGGTGGAAGACGTGTGGACTTCCTGTCCTGATGTCCATGTGGAGCTGGTTCCACCGTTCAGGAGCTGTGAAACACAAGCTGCAGATTAAAGGAAGAGAAGAAGAAGAGGCTGATGTGAGTCCAGAGCAACATGGAGGAGGAAGTGAGCTGATCCAGACGAGTCTGAACCTGAAGAAGATTCCAACATCACAACAAAGAAATAAACATGAGTGGTAACAACAAGCTGAATCATTTTTTTCTTACAAAATAAAAGCTGCAGCTGCTTCATTCTAATGAGTGTTTATGAAATGACACAGTGACATCACACATGATGTGTTGTTCAGGGACAGTGAGTTTGAGTCGGTGGAACGTGGGAATGTGTCTGTCCGGACATCTTCCCTCCAGTCCGACCAGTTGGTCAGGTTTACCTGACACCTCGTCCAATCAGAGCAGCTGAATCAGTCTCAGCCCGACGCTCACACAGGTAAGATCTCTTACTTCTTCTTCTCTGGTGTTTGTCAGGTTTTAATCTGTAAAGATGTGTAAAGATGATTTGATCAGATTATCTACTGACACCCCTCTCTCTCTCTCTCTCTCTCTTCTCTTCTCTCTCTCTCTCTCTCTCTCTCTCTCTCTCCTCTCTCTCTCTCTCTCTCTCTCTCTCTCTCTCCTCTCTCCTCTCTCTCCTCCTCTCTCTCTCCCTCTCTCTCTCTCTCTCTCTCTCTCTCTCTCTCTGTCTCTCTCTCTCTCTCTTTCTCTCTCTGTCTGCCTTGCTCTCTTCTTGTGTTTGTGTATTCGTGGTTGTTGTGTAGTTTGTTCACAGTTGTGTGTCAGGAAGTGGCTGTCCGATCATGTCCTCTGATGAAGCTGATTGGGCGTCTGGGATCTGTGACTGCTGGCATAACACCAAACAGTGTACGGAGACATCACACACACACACACACCACACACACACACACACACACACACCAAGATGGATGAGAGAGTGAAGTCTTCACTGTTCACAGTTTGTGTTATAAACACAGGAAGTTGAGAATCTGTTCAGACCAACACAAAATGTAGTAAACGACAAAGTGACAGTAACGCAACAAAAAGAAACGCAAACTGTACACAACCACACATTTGCACATTTGGTTATAATGTTGTCTGTGTTCATGTTGAAGTTGTGTTAACGTTGCGTTGTTTTGTTGTGCAGGTTGTTGTCTGTTCTGGTGTTGTCCCTGCTTCGCCTGTAACACCTCTAAACAGTTCGGTCAGTGTTTGTGTCTCCCCCTGCTGGACGTCTTCGGCTGCTTCCGTCCCATCACCATGTCCATGAGGACATCTGCTCGCCATCGCTACGGCATCAAGGTGAGGACAAAAGCACTGGTTGTGTTGTCCTGTGTCAAATATTCAAACTCTAACTGTTTGTGATCTTCTTCATTTGTGTGTGTGTGTGTGTGTGTGTGTGTGTGTGTGTGTGTGTGTGTGTGTGTGTGTGTGTGTGTGTGTGTGTGTGTGTGTGTGTGTGTGTCCTTCAGGGCAGCCTGTGCAGAGACTGTTTGTGCTCCACCCTCTGTTCGTCCTGTGTCTGGGGTCAAATCTCCACAGAGATGAAGAGCAGGAGGATTCCCACCGTACTGAGTGACATCATCCAGCGCTGATGACGTCATCACTGTGACATCACTGCTCCTCAACACGGCCTGATTGGTCGGTGGAGGAAAATGTGATTGTATAATAACAATATGATGATAATCAAACGTTTTTTTGAGCCAGTTTTTTTTATATTTCTTCATTTTTGATTCTTATAAAATGTGTCTGTTATCTTTGAAATAAAAAGGTATAAGTCATAATGAAGAAGACCAAGGGGAAGTTGACTCTTCAGGAGGATTACTACATCATACATTTATAAGAAATAAACGATTCTCTCATTTCCAAACATTGTCTTATTTTGAAATCTGTTTCGTATCAAGGGTTTTATTTTGAAAGGCCAGGCTGCCGTCCCCCCTCCCGGCCGCTGGGCGCCGCTGTGTTTCCGTTCAGACAAGCGGAAGTGACAGAGTCTTAACACGTGCGGCGTCTGAACACAGCGTGTTGTTACCGGCTCGTCGCTGCTCCGCAAGTATCGATCATTATCGGCTCCGATCACACGGTTCGATCAGAAATGACGAAAGTGAAGAAGGACAAAGTCCCCGCGGACGGAGAGAGAAGCCGCCGGCGGGAACGAGAAGTCTATCAGGAGCTGATCGCGAACGTGAACGCGATCTCTGCGCCTCTGGCCTCGAGGAAGCTCAGCAAGAAGCTGTACAAGTGCGTCAAGAAGGGTGAGCCACTTTACACGAGTCTGTACATGAGTCTTTACATGAGTCTGTAGAGGGTGAGCACTTTACATGAGTCTTTACATGAGTCTGTACATGAGTCTGTAGAGTGAGGACTTACTGTTTACATGAGTCTGTAGGAGGTGAGCAACTTTAAATGAGTCTTTAAATGAGTCTGTACATGAGTCTGTAGGAGGTGAGGAACTTTACATGAGTCTTTACATGAGTCTGTAGGAGGTGAGCAACTTTAAATGAGTCTTTACATGAGTCTGTAGGAGGTGAGGAACTTTATGAGTCTGTAGAAGGGTGAGCCACTTTACATGAGTCTGTACATGAGTCTTTACATGAGTCTTTAGGAGGTGAGGAACTTTACATGAGTCTGTACATGAGTCTGTAGGAGGTGAGGAACTTTACATGAGTCTGTACATGAGTCTTTACATGAGTCTGTAGGAGTGAGGAACTTTACATGAGTCTGTACATGAGACTTTACATAGTCTTAGGAGTGAGGAACTTTACATGAGTCTGTAGGAGGTGAGGAACTTTACATGAGTCTGTAGGAGGTGAGCACTTTAATGAGTCTTTACATGAGTCTGTAGGAGGTGAGGAACTTTACATGAGTCTGTAGGAGGTGAGGAACTTTACATGAGTCTGTAGGAGGTGAGCAACTTTATGAGTCTTTACATGAGTCTGTAGGAGGTGAGGAACTTTACATGAGTCTGTTACATGAGTCTGTAGGAGGTGAGGAACTTTAAATGAGTCTTTACATGAGTCTGTAGGAGGTGAGGAACTTTAAATGAGTCTGTAGAGGGTGAGCACTTTAAATGAGTCTGTAGCAGGTGAGCAACTTTAAATGAGTCTTGTATATGAGTCTGTAGGAGGTGAGGAACTTTATATGAGTCTGTAGGAGGTGAGGAACTTTATGAGTCTGTACATGAGTCTGTAGGAGGTGAGCAACTTTACATGAGTCTGTAGGAGGGTGAGGAACTTTAATGAGTCTGTAGAGGGTGAGCAACTTTAAATGAGTCTGTAGGAGGTGAGGAACTTTAAATGAGTCTTTACATGAGTCTGTAGGAGGTGAGGAACTTTAAATGAGTCTGTAGGAGGGTGGGAACTTTAAATGAGTCTTTACATGAGTCTGTAGGAGGTGAGGAACTTTAAATGAGTCTGTAGGAGGTGAGGAACTTTATGAGTCTGTAGGAGGGTGAGGAACTTTAAATGAGTCTGTAGAAGGTGAGCCTCTTTACATGAGTCTGTAGGAGGTGAGGAACTTTACATGAGTCTGTAGGAGGTGAGGAACTTTATATGACTCTTTACATGAGTCTGTAGGAGGTGAGGAACTTTATGGGTCTGTAGGAGGGTGAGGAACTTTAAATGAGTCTTTGAGTCTGTAGGAGGTGAGGAACTTTAAATGAGTCTGTAGGAGGTGAGGAACTTTAAATGAGTCTGTAGGAGGTGAGGAACTTTATGAGTCTGTAGAAGACTGAGGAACTTTATGAGTCTGTAGAAGACTGAGGAACTTCACGCTGTTTTCTGTTGTTCCAGCTGCTAAAGTGAAAAATATCCGACGAGGAGTGAAAGAAGTTCAGAAGTTCATCAACAAAGGAGAGAAAGGGTGAGTGCCGACGCCTTAAAGGGCCACAACATCGTGTACATTTCAGATCACAGATGTAAACAAAGGTTGTGTGTTTTGTGTGTGCGTAGTATCGTGGTGTTGGCAGGTGACACACTGCCGATAGACGTCTACTGCCACCTGCCAATCATGTGCGAGGACAGGAACCTGCCGTATGCCTACATCCCCTCCAAAGTGGTGAGCTGAATGCTGATGGTTTAGTCAGGCTTTTATTTTGACACGTAGAACACGTCTGTAAGAACATGTGGAACACGTAGAACACGTCTGTAAAAACACGTCTGTAAGAACACGTAGAACACGTCTATAAAAACATGTAGAACACGTCTATAAAAACATGTAGAACACGTCTATAAAAACACGTAGAACACGTCTGTAAGAACACGTAGAACACGTCTGTAAGAACACGTCTATAAGAACACGTAGAACACGTCTGTAAGAACACGTCTATAAGAACACGTAGAACACGTCTGTAAGAACACGCCTGTAAAAACATGTAAAACACGTCTGTAAGAACACGTAGAACACGTCTATAAGAACACGTAGAACACGTCTATTAGAACACGTCTGTAAGAACACGTCTATTAGAACACGTCTGTAAGAACACGTCTATTAGAACACGTCTATAAGAACACGTAGAACACGTCTGTAAGAACACGTCTATAAGAACACGTCTGTAAGAACACGTAGAACACGTCTATAAGAACACGTAGAACACGTCTGTAAGAACACGTCTGTCTATTGAACGCTGGTCTGCGTTTCATGGTCTTGTTCTCTGTTCAGGATCTGGGTTCGTCGGCAGGATCCAAGCGGCCGACCTGCGTGATCCTGATCAAACCTCACCAGGATTATCAGGAGGCGTACGACGAGTGTGCGGAGGAGGTGTCCGCCCTGCCCAAACCGCTCTGAGCAGCCTGAGCCAATCAGGAGGCAGCTCCGAGGTCAATGCTGTCAATCCTCTCAATTTTCACCAGAAGCTCCGCCTCCTTTTGATGACGTCGATCAGAGTCATCTCCTATGCCTCCAGTGTTTGTGCTAAGCTAGGCTAACACATGGCGGAGAACGAGAGGTTTTCATGTGTAAATAGTTTCTGTTGTTTTGTTTGATAAATAAACAGATTTCATTCCCATTTTCCCAGAAACCAATAATGTTAAATGTTGAGTTTTGAGCAGACGACGGACGGAGCTTCGTCCTGCTCGCTGGACGTCAAACAAAAACACTTTATATTTCAAAGTAAAAATCTGCTCCTTTACTTTGATAGTTTTACTTTTTCTACGGCTTTTTTTTATTCTTTTTACTTTTTTCTGTTAAGACATCCGATCGAGCTGATGAAGTTTGATGTTGACATTAAAATAAAGACGTGACTGTTTCCTCTGAGACGTCTCATCAGAAGTTCAAACAGCTGTTTCCTGTTTCTTTCAGATGAAAACAGATTTTCAGTATTTTGATAATTTGTGTGTTTAACATGAGTGTGAACCAAATGTGTTTGTTCCATGTTTCCTTTGATGACATACGTCCTGTCGTTATCACCTACGTGGGCGGAGTCTACCTGTACTCGACTCTGATTGGTTTGTAGACGTCGTCTGACGAGGAGAGTTTTAGTTGCTTAATTTGGGTGATGCTGTTATATACAGATGAAAATGTAATTAGTATAACTGGAAGAGACTGATCAGATTTTGTGTTATTGTGAATCTGCAAAGTAAATAAAGTTATTAAATGTGAAGTAAAAAGAACATTTCTCTTGAGTAAATGTTCTTGGTTACTGACCTGGAGCAGAATGGGCGGAGCTTCAGACTGATCAGTGAGTTGTTTTAAATCTTAAATTTAATCCATGTGATTCTGTCAGTGCAGCTGTTTATTTCATCCACACGAGGGCAGCACTGACCCACACTCATTCTCTGTTCTGACTCTGACCACATGGTGGCAGCAGAGGGAACACATGACCCTAAATTAAACAGTTGGTTGTGTCATAAAGAGTAAAAGTAAAAGTACTGTTACCTGAAATTAACAGTTTTATTCATTTTAAACTGATAAGTCAGTGATTACTGTATTTATATATATATAATATATTAATGTAACAAAACATACTGTTAAAAATCATCTACAGTTTTTCATCTGTAGTTTTATTTAAATATAGATTTAAAGCTTTGGTACTTCACTTTTTTCTGAACGTTGTTTCAGGTGATAATATTTTCTGACCAGGAAGTATCACGTGTCCAAATCACACCGACCGTGATGGTTTGATGTCTCGATAATAAATCCACATTAAATGATCTGGTGTGAAAGTCTTAAAACAAATAAAAGTGTGTTTACGAACTGTGGGAGCAGGTGTAGGGAGGTTAAACAGGAATCCCCCCCCCCCCACCCGGCCGACATAACAACAGGAAGAAACCAGAGGATTCTCTAACAGTTTTCTACTGATTGTAGATTCTTCCTCCTCCTTCGTACAGTCGACCTGTTCAGACTCGTCGTCTTCGTCCGTCTCCTCCAGTGACGATGAGACTCCTGTCAACGCCGAGCCTGAGGCAGCGCAAACCTGGAGCTGCAGAAAAGATCCAGAACGATGGAGGCTTCAGAGAATCTCCGGTTTCTTTTGGGAGTTTTAGAGTTCCTCAGGGGAAAGAGATTCTTTGGGGATTTCAGGACTTGGCCTCCACATGAGTTCCAGGTTCTTTGAGGGGCCTGAGAATCTCTTTTCTCTGGTTTAAGGATTTCACGATGGGTCATGTGATCAAACTGTCAGTGAATCATAGGTTTTTGTTTCTGGCTGCTAGCGTTAGCCTTGCCATGTGGCTACCACCACCATCCTGGATAGTGTCCAATGCTGTAAATAAAGATGGACGACATGACAGCTCCCTAATGTGAAGCTAAATCATCTGGATGCCCCCTGGTGGCTGGCTGCAGTACAGGTCATACATCTTGTCACCTCTATGTTAGCAGATGGGACATAAGTAAGTGATTCGATGATGTAAAATCAGTCTGGGACGTCATGATTGACAGCTGAGACTGTGTATGGGCGGGACCTCAATACCACGGCTCCACTTCACGATCACTACTGCACAGACTCTGACTGTAAATGACGGCATCACCACAAGATGGCAGCGTTTGTATCTGAGTTGTTTTTGCTTCATATGAGTTGGATTTGAGTCGTCTCCATCGTGTTCATGTTCTGAAGCCAGAACGTGGCTCCTGTGTGAAGTAGAAACCCTGATCTCAGGGAAACTTCTAATTAGTGCTAAGGTTCTGAAATGATGGTTAAGTTCCGTTCCTGTTCCGATAACTGTGGTCACCGGGAGGACTGATCCTCGCTCTGTATCAAGAGGCTGACTTCACCTGCCTGAGCATCTCGTTCACACACCCAGGGGGCGCTGTAACCTACACACTGACACAATCCCAGATGTTTCACCAGCTGTTCTTCCTGCATTTAGCAGCTGTACCTGAGTTTCTTTTATTCTGGATCATGTGTTTGTTCTCCTCTGATTTTTATTATAGAACAGTTGGATCCTGGTTGTGAAATATGAGGCTCTGTCCATGTCTGTGATTGGTCATATGCGGTAAACCCCGCCCCTTTTATGTGTACACGCTCAGATCTTAATGAGGAGATAATTAGCGTTGTGTGAGCGCTTAGCTTGACTGTTAGCTTAAGTTCAGCTGGATCTGGGAAAGATTTCCTGGATATGTTGAACTCTTCGTAGTTCAGGGGCTCGGTCTCCGCTGTTAGCAAAGACAACGCGTCAGTCACACTTTGATTCTACATGTGGTTCTGTCATGTGACAGGAGCCTGACGAATCAGAGAAGGCTACCTCGCGACAGAAAAGACCCAATCAGCAGATTAGTTGAGTTTTCAAACTAAAACATGACTTTTATAAACGTCTCTGTTTGAGCGGCTCTAAAACTCTGGAGTCGCGTGAACGTCGGATGTATCCGCAGCAGAGTTGATGCGTTTTCAAATGAAACGTTGTTCTGTGGATGCAGCCTCAGTTGTTTCAGGTATTTTTAGATAAGTTGTCTTGGAAGGAGTCTGTGGATTTCTGATCCACAGGTTTGTTTCAGGTAAGTCCCGGGGTCCTTGGGGGGGGGGGGTGCACGTGAGGTGGGATGAGTGAAGGGTCCGAGGACACTGGCAGATGTGCTGTGGTCTCACGTGAGACTCAGGACGCTGAACTGGATCAGATGGTTTCACTTTAACGGACGAGACGGGAACATACGGGTCGTCTTCTTAAAACTGTCAGAATACCAGCAGGACGAGACGACCCCCCCGCTCACCTCTAACACACACACACAGTTAACACAGGCAGACAGACACACACATTCACACTGACAATCACATACACACACACACACACACACACACACACACACACACACACACACACACACACACACACACACACACACAGTTAACACAGGCAGACAGACACACACATTCACACTGACAATCACATACACACACACACACACACACACACACACACACACACACACACACACACATACATACACACACACACAGTTAACACAGGCAGACAGACACACACACTCACTCACTCAAAAAACACACACACATGTATGATGATATGCAAATTTGAGGCCACCAGCCGTCGGCCTGGCAGTTAGTGGGTCGACCACCCACACACACACACACACACACACACACACACACACACACACACACACACACACACACACACACACACACACACACACACACAGCCAGCAGCTCCGCCAGCTGCTGACGTGCCCGTGAGCAAGACGCCCCGGAGCGATGGCGTCTGACACGTCTCAGTCTCAGAGGATTAAATTCGTGTTTATATTCAGCTTCACCTCAGTCATGTGTGTCTTTGTGTGCGTGTTCATGTGTCTGCATCACGGAGGTTTAATCACTAAACACATTGATTATTGATTAGAACCTGAAACTTTATTCAATTAGAACAAACAGATCCGTTATATCTACAAATCTGTAGTTTCAAGGTAACAAGGTTGACACCTGGTGGAAAGATACGATACCAGTCAAGAAAGAACTCAGGCTTTTTATTGTTTCACTCTCCCTGTCACTCACAACCTGAGTGACAGGTTCTCAGACTAAAGAGTGACAGGTTCTGAGGGGAGAGAGAGAACCGCACTGATGCCACAACTGCAGCCTGAACTTTGAGCGTCTGTATGGACGGTAACAACTTTATGGACGAGAGCCCGAGCGAGCACGCTGGAGAAGGTTGTGCACACAGCTGCACAATGAAGGGTCAATTCTGTGGGTTCCATTCTGAAAGGTTCTGAGTTTGTCAGCAGGATCAGACCAAAACATTAGACTGGGAGGAAGATCGTTTTATGGGTCAGAGAAGGACTCATTACAGTCTGGTGCAGATCCAGGATTGTTTTAGGTTTTTCTTTAACTTTGTTAGATAGAACGTGTTTAACATTTTTCAGGATTTCTCAGAGAATAACTCTTTTAAGCCAAGATGAGCAGGTAGATGCAGGTTGTTCCAATGTGGAGAAACCTGCTTAAAACCCATGAGGGACTCTTCCCCCTGTCAGCAGAGTTTCTCTTTGTGTCCTTCCTCTCTCAACACGCTGTCCTACAAGAGACCAAGAACTAAATCGCTGTTTCCCGTCTTTCCTAAGATGTAAAACACAATATGTACACAAACGTTCATGGCTGTTGAACGCCAGTGCCGCCTGGAAATTAGGTCTTTGTCATGTTTCCATCAGAGCTGATAACAACCTGCTGCAGAGTCATCTGACCCGGGGCTGGTGATGACAGGCGTCACATGTTAGAGGGGGTTTGATTCTTCTTTCACTTTAAAGAACGGAGATATGTGAGATTTGATCCAAATCAAAATGTGGATCCAGTGAATTTAAATATTTTCATGATTGTTTGTGGGAGTTTTGCCGAGTGAAACAGGTTTAAACCTCCTGGGGGCTCCGGGGGCTCCGGGGGCCCCTGGGGGCTCCGGGGGGGCCCTGGGGCTCCGGGGCCCCTGGGGCCCTATGGTCTGTGCAGGCTCCGTCACTGGTAATCATTTTTCTAATGAAACGTGTCTTTTGTCACATGAGGAGATCAAAGCTCCAGAAACTGTTGCGTTGTTTTGAAACTGAATGAAGGTGGAAAAGTTCTTATAGGGGCGGACTGACTGGTACGAGACATGCTGAGACAGGACACACACACACACACACACACACACACACACACACACACACACACACACACACACACACACACACATTGACGTTATGACAGTTGTGCTGGTTACTATAGTAAAATAACAAAGTGCTGCACCTGAACAACGTGTGGATGACAAGTTAAAACCTTCTGAAGCTTCACGTGAAATGATCACTTTATTAGGAACACCAACTACAACTGTAATAAGTGGTTTTCAGCAGCTGTTCAGATTATTACGTGTTTCTAATAAACTGAGCTGAGAACAGTTCCCGTTCCACAGAAGAACATAACGTGTTTCCATAGCAACACAGACGCTGTTTATTTCACACACTTATATTATAGTGAATACAAACAGATGAATGATGCGACAGCTCCCCAATGATCGCCCCCTGGTGGCTGGCTGCAGTAAAGATCATAAACCTCCTCCATGTCAGCAGACGGGACCAAACCAAAAACTCAAAGTAGACATTAAATAAATGTTTATGATCAGTTTGGTTTGAATCAGTTATTTGATGATATAAGAACAGGCTGAGACGTGATGATTGACAGCTGAGACTGACTCCTGATTGGTCCACACACACACACACACACACACACACACACACACACACACACACACACACACACACACACACACACACACTGAAGTGAGCTCAAGATCAGATAATTTTCATCAAACTGTTTATGACACAACATGAGGAGAGAGTGTGCCATCTGTTTACTGCCACTGTCACACACACTAACACACACACACACACACACAACACACACACACACACACACACACACACTCACACACGCACACACTCCTCAGTATTTCTGTTTATTGTGAAAATACAGACCAGTTTCAACTGCATGCAATGACAGACACTCTGTGTGTGTGTGTGTGTGTGTGTGTGTGTGTGTGTGTGTGTGTCTGTGTGTCTGTGTGTCTGTGTGTCCTGGGGGCGGAGCTGTCTGACTACGTGTGGAGTGTAAACAAATGGCACACTTACATTAGAGCGTCGTGAGACAGATTAGTTTGACCCCATGTGTCATTAATCACACACACACTCCTCGTGTTGTGTAGTAAACAGTGTGAGTCTGTCAGACGTCTCTCAGGTGTATTGATCAGCTGATGGTATCAGTCGCTCAGAGTGTGCTGTTTGTTTACGGTCATATACACATCAATGGACGGCATGATGGCTAAACACACACACACACATGCAGGGTGTGAGGCTCAGCTGTAGGTTCTGACCTGGAGTCTGAAACTCATCATATTCGTTAAACACGTCTCGGAGACAGCGACGCGCTGAGTCGTGTTTCTGTAGCGATGATGCTAAAAGCACGAAGATGGAAGTTCCTCATGTTCGTGACGATTCAACACAAAGAAACACGTCGTGAACGTCATCAATTCAAAAACAGTTTTTATTATTGTTGTGTTTATTGAGCGGAAGTCTCGTGATGATGAGAGTGATTTATTTATTATGACATGTTGTTTGTTTCATTCAATCATTTATTATCTCATCTATTTATAATTTCATGTGTTGAATAATTTTTTTAATGAGCTGTAAACTTTGTATGAGGACGAATGACAATGAACTTTATTTGAATTAGACTTTATTAAATTACAACGTTTTTTTTACAGTGCAAGTTACTTTCATTCTTTTTTTCTTATTTCCTTCATTTTTAATTCTCTATTTTATTTATTTAAAAACGGTCCTTTTTGTATTATATCATGTTTTGGTTTCTGATGTTTTCTTATAATTCTTTATATACTTTTTAAATTCTTTACTGAAACTCACGTGTCGACACTGAGCGGCGCCACTTCTCCCACAATGCACTGGGAGATTATTGAGCTTTTATGTGTGAACTTTTAGTCTTTGAATGATTTTCCAGCTCCATCTCTGTCGTGTACAGTTGCCACGGTTACTCGGTAGATATCATGTGATCAACATGTGATCAACATGTGATCAACATGTGATCAACATGTGATCCAGTAACGAGGAAGTGGACGTTAGACTGAAAACATTTTCTTCATTTGTTTGACAAAAGAAAGTAAAATCACTAAATTACAGATTATTTTGTATTTTTTCATCATTTGAACAAAAAGTTTGTTGAAGTAAAAAAAACTAATGATAAATTCACTTAAAGACAAAATAAAATACTTATTTTTTGTAAAAGTGTTATTTATGTCACAATGTTATTCTAAACATTTCTATTTGTTTACAATTGATCAGAAAACTAATAACTGATGAATGAATAATGAATCATTTGCATGAAGCTCGTTCCCACAGAAATCTGCTGAGTCACTCGTTCTGATCCGGTTCATCAGACAGGGATCACATGACTCAGCACATGTGTGTTGTTTACAGGTGCTGACGTCATCATAGTGCAGCCGCTCGGCGTCATGGGAACGAACATTTAAAACATTCGAAAAACATTTCAAGTTTCTTGTCATTGTAAAAATGAAATAACAGGATTA
>CM031684.1:24307655-24375155 GCA_006182925.3 Reinhardtius hippoglossoides
CACACACACACACACACACACACACACACACACACACACACACACACACACACACACACACAGATTATTTCTCAGAGCAGATTGTTGTCTAACGCCCCTGTGTCTAAACCACGGATGTTGACATCCACACCAGCGCCCCCCAGTGGTCGGAGGCAGGATGTTTTCAGGAACGCCTTAACGGAATTTCTTCAAACTTTCATTTCAATCATTCATCAATCAAATTGTATTTGTATGGCCGATATTCACGAATCACAGTTAGTCTCATAAGGATTAGCAAGGTGCTCTGATCTTAACCCTCATCCAGAGTCAAGCTGAACTACCTAGAGGTCACATGGGAGGGATCCTCTCCCAGGGCGCACTGGAGTTCACAGATGCTGCTTGGAACCGAACACATCAACAACATTTGGGTTGTGAACACGTTATTTTAAGAAAAGCTCGAGGATTAGTTGCAAACCTTATTTTGACTCATGGATTACCTGATTAGATTCCAGAGGTCAAAGGTCACAGTGATCTCATATGAGTCTGGACAAATAACGTACTGAAACTGTGCTGGTTGGTGGAAGGATATGATGGTTCTACTTTCTCAGATGAATCTCAAACTTTCCTCCATGAACATAACCTCAGTTCTGTGAGTTCTCAGTCGAACGTGTGTCATCAAGTTCACCTCCTGCAATTTGAGTCCGGTCCCCAGCTGGAAGTTCTGGTTGTGCTGTCGAATCTGGATGTTGTAGACTTTGTCCTGGTAGAAGACCATCAGGGTGAAGGGCTGGTTGTCCATCTGCCGGGTGCTGTCCCTCACCAGGTACGCTCCGTCCTGCAGAGACACAGAGGATATGAACTGGTTCCAAGCGCTGAACAATAATATGATGAGTTCTAACTACTGTTCTATCATTACCAGATTGAATTTAAATTCATGCTTAAAGAAATAAATAGACGGTTATTTTTATTTTACTTTAATTTGTTACCTTTTGGACTTGTTTCAGACATCCCTCTGCCTGACCTCGGGTCACCCTCCCCACGTACCAACGAGGGTCCAGCTCCTGTCTCACACACACACACACACACCACACACACACACACACACACACACACACCACACACACACACACACGAGTGAGATAACTGTTCTGAGACACAAATACAACAGCACCACCTGCTGTTAAGACATCAGAAATACAAAAGCTGATTCAATACTCTATAATTTAATAATAATACTGTGATAAGAACAAGATTTCATTTCATTCAGTATGAAAGGAAAGGTTACACACACATATTTACTCTCATACAGTAAATACACATATAACACACATAAATATTGTTAACATGTAGGAATGAAAATTGTCATTTCTTAATTAGTCATTAGGGACATTTGTGAGTGCAAAGTGGTGAGGACGAGCAATGGTCCTCACATTTTAACAAACACAAACATGTGTGTGTGTGTGTGTGTGTTGATGTATGTTTAGTTACCTGTGTGTGTGTGTCTGAGTGTGTGTGTGTGTGTGTGTGTGTCTGAGTGTGTGTGTGTGTGTGTGTGTGTGTGTGTGTTGTGTGTGTGTGTGTGTGGGTGTGTATTTTTGTGTGTGATTAGTTTAGTTACCTGTGGTGTGTGTGTCTGATGTGTGTGTGTGTGTGTGTGTGTGTCTGGAGGTGTGTGTTTTGTTGTGTGTGTGTGAGTGTGTGTGTGTGTGTGTGTGTTGTTGTGTGTGTGTGTGTGTGTGTGTGTGTGTGTGTGTGTGTGTGTGTGTGTGTGTGTGTGTGTGTGTGTGTGTGTGTGTGTGTGTGTCTGAGTGTGTGTTGATGTATGTTTAGTTACCTGTGTGTGTGATGGTGGAGGACGAAACGATCCAACGAAGCTGCCTCTTAGTTCGGCCTTTGCTGCACACACACACACACACACACACACACACACACACACACACACACACACACACACACCACCACACACCCACACACTTACGATCAGTCTGAATGATGTGATTGTGAAGTGTGTGTGTGTGTGTGCTCTTGTACAGATATCTTTGTGAGGACCACTTTGAGTTTAAAACCTACAAAGTGAGGACCGGACATGTCCGGTCCTCACTTTGTGACCTTTAATGGACTGTTTGGGAGTTAGGACCTCGTTTAGTACAAACATGTGTGTGTGTGTGTGTGTGTGTGTGTGTGTGTGTGTGTGTGTGTGTGTGTGTGTGTGTGTGTGTGTGTGTGTGTGTGTGTGTGTGTGTGCGTGTGTGTGTGTGTGTGTCTGTTGTCGTACCTGGCTGCAGTTGGTTCGGCAGAGAGTGAACACCAGGGGGCAGACTGTCGAGAAGGAAGTTGCAGCTGATTGATTTACCATGAGGAGACGTGTTTTCATCTTTACTGAACCACATTTCTTTTTTCCTACCTTTCTCCGTGACGTGAGGGGGGGGCAGGAAGTCCCGGGCGGGGGGGCAGACTCTTACTGTGGAGGGGGAAGGTGTTGTGTTTTGGAGCTGGAAGAGAAAAACACAATTTAAAGAATCAAACAAACATTGAGGTGAAATGTTTGTTTGATCTACGGAACAGATTTTATTGAAACTTGGTGACAGGATAAAAAATAAAATAATAAAAAATATCTCACCTTCATCATGTGTTTGCTGATGAGAGAGAAACAAACAAATTTAATTAAAATAAAATCTTAAAATCAATAAAATTATTGAAATGTAAAGGTGATTACCTGCATAATTATTATATAACACAGTTTTATGTATCTAGTGTTTCTCAAATTTCATCATTAAAACTTACTAATAGGAGTAATCTCATACACATAATGTTATAACTTACATCTCTTCTTGGATCAAACCTGTTGAACCAAACCACATGAAAATTATATAATTATTAAATAACCTGAATGAAACAGTTTTATCATCAAATCAAGAGAAACTGGAAACAAAGTGATGAACATGAAATTCATAGATGTTTAGACAATGTACTGACGAAGAGTCGTGTACGTTTGAATGACTATTTAAATCTATGATGTTTGATAGAAGACGTGTGATGTCCACCTGGTGGGAGGCGGCCGGGGGGAGGAGTTTGACCTGCTGACGGAGGAGGAGGGGAGGAGGAGGGGAGGAGGAGGAGGAGGGGGGGGGGGAGGAAGAACGGGGTGCTTGGACCAGGGAGGAGGATCCTGGACGTTCGACTGAGGCCTGGACACAAACAGGTTCATGTTCACAGGACACAAGCAGATTCTTTCAGTCTCTCGTTTAGAACGTACATTTACATAAACTACTAAATTGCAGATTTATACGTTTCTGCAAAGTTCAACAAGTAAATTTAAAACCTTTTGAAAATCACACAGAATAATATTTAATAGTGAAGATACCTCCTGACATTGATATCTAATCAAAACTAACAATAATGTTGTGTATTTAATCACTTACTTCCAGGACGGTGGGCTCGGCTGAAAGAAACAGAAATCAAATTAAAACGATAAAAAGTGCCAGCGGAGTTCCTCCGGGTTCTGGTCTCGGCCCATTTGTTTGTTTGGGCTGAATTTAAAATCCCTCAGAGCTGAAAGAAAACTCACCCTGTCCGTTGAGGGAGGTCCTGTGAAGAAGAGTTCAGGTTGTTAAACAATAATTTTAAACGATTTTAATTAATTTCCTTTTTTATCGTTGGTTGTGTTAAACTGATGTTTTGGCCTGTTTGCTGTCCTGGCTCCTAACGGGTGGAGCGAGCTCCCCGATGACATCAGGACAGAAAGTCTACACATCTTCATAATACAGCTCGGATTCAAAGAGAATAAAGAATAAAGTAGAACTTTGTAGTGACGTGATTCTTGTTGCTCTGGGTTTGTTCCCTCGTGGTTGATGCACTTATTGTGAGTTGCTCTGGATAAAAGCTTCATCTTAATGAAATGTAATGTAGTGTTGTAAGGATACTAATGACAATAATTAAATAAATGATAAAAGTAGAGACATGAAATTTAATTGACTATTTAAAGGTCGGTGACTGGCCAATGGGGACGATACATTCTTTGTTTGTGCATCAGAAAGAAAACTTCAGCGAGTCCCTGAATGCATCCAAAGGCTAAGTTACAAGATTTTTTTTTTACATTTCATGAAAAAATGTAATGCGTATATGATCCTGGTTTCAGTTTTACCTCTGACGGGGGAGAAGTTGTCCCTCGACTCTCTTCCCGGTTTGGAGGCTCGAAAGATCTTCGGAGGCTCCGGAGGAACTGAACACAACAAATCCTCAGCTTTAATCAACCAATGATGAGTCAGAGTCACATGACCCAAACGTGGAGACCAACAGATCACATACATCATCAATCATCCATTCATCTTGTTTGAATTGAAAACTGCTATGACGATTCATCGATCCAAAATAAAAAAAAGTTAGTGTGAAAGTAAAGTGACTTTCTGCCAGTGGGGGGCGCTGTGGTGCAGGTTACTCACATTTCCCTGGTTGTTGTGCTCCACAGTGGGGGGAGGCGTCTCTTCTAGACGATGACTCTCCCGGCTACAAACACAAACCACGTCAAACGTGAAACATTTAAACATCCGAGCTGAGTTAACGTGAATCTGAGTCCGACTCACCGTCCGAGGAGACGGAGCAGCGAGCGTAGAGACCGGGGGGCGGGCACATACTGCAGGGGGCGGGCCTTTGGACGACATGTGGTTATCCCTTCTATCTACACAACACACACACACACACACACACACACATACACACAACGTGACGTTGGTTTGTGAGCTTCTGTTCTAAGCTTCGGTTTAACATTGTGTTCAGCGCCATCTTGGTTTTTTTTTAAACCAGAAGTAACCATATTTGGAGGAGTGGGGGGTGGAGCCTGAGTGAGAGCTCAAGGACACTGCACACCCACCTACACCTGCCACCTGCAGCCATTGGATGGTATTAGCTGTCAATCACACTGTGGTATCCACCACCCAATACATATGGAATCGCCCCCTGGTGGTCATTCCAATGAACAAATGTTTCAGGCTCTTCTGCCTTGGCTTCACTTTCAAGACCCAGAATCAACATCTGCTTTTATTAACAGTATGATTTCAAATGAATATATGCCCCATACTTTACACCTCTGGGACTTAATGTGAGGTATTGGTTCCCTAAGATGATGCATCAGTGGTTTAAAGTGGACAAACTGCTGCAGTGTGTATTTCCACTTCCTCTCTCCGTCCTTCTGGAGCTGCAGACCTGCCTCCTGAGCCCCTCCTCTGATTGGCTGACTGCACTTTGAGTGACACGCGACCAGGCCTATCACCGGTCTCATTCTGGTAAACACAGCTGAAAGTCACGTGATGTTTGCAGCTATAGAAAACCAGCCACATGTTCACAGTCCTTACAACCGGATGTTTCTGAACGGAAAGTTACAGCGTCCTCATGTTTGACCAAGTCTTAGCAGAACAGTCGGCCAATGTAGGAGTAACGTCCCGACTTACAGTACGGAGATTCAGTCCAGAGTAACGTAGACTTTACTCTGTACTGAGCACAGCGACACGTCAGAAGAAATAAAGCGTAACCACTGGTCTCTAACAGAAACGTTCTCAGGAGGAATGTGCACGACACATTCTCGTCCTACATCCCTCCACGCTGCAGAGTTTCTTCAGAGTTGTTTGTTGTGGTTAGCCTGTGGTAGCTAACTAGCTGCTAGCTCAGCAACAAGTCTGCTTGGTGTCGTGTTCGGTGTGGAGGGGGGGGGGTGGGTTCGGAGGCTGGACTGGTACCGGCTGGGTGGGGCTGAGAGACGAGTGCGATCCCGAATGACATCATACGGGGGAGGAAGTACGAAACGCGACGTTTCAATAACACATTTCTTAGAATGGACTGAGTGAAAAATCCGCGGGGTGACTGTTTTCATACTTTGAGGCCCCCTACTGGCCCCTTTACGTCATTACGGATAGTAAAAGCCCAGAAAATGTATTTACATAATATTGGTCCTTTAAATTAGTTCTAAACGTGGTTACCGATGTACTCTCCGTCTCCGATGGGCAGGGTGGGGCACAGCTTGTGGGCCAGGTCCTCTGGTGGTTCGGAGGGAGGAGGCTCGTAGTCATTGGCTCCGTCCGCGTCGTCGTTTGGAGACTCGTAGTCGTCACTGCTGCCGTCCTGGCCGCCGCTGTTCGGACTCTCGTAGTCATCGTCGAACTCTTCATCGTCCTGGAGGAGAAGAAAAACAATCAGATCACGTTCACACATTCGACCACAACGTTTCAGCCATATTGGTTATAAATTACTTTAAAATTGTAGTGAATATTTCTTTGGAAAATGTTTTGCCAATGACAGACTCACAAACTCGTCTTCCCCCCAGCCCTGAACCTCAGCAGTGGTCTCTGCGGAGAAAACATCTTTACATCAACACATCTTTACACTGGAGTCAAGATTTAAAGAGACCTTCATTCAAGTGAAACTGAATGAAGGTCCGAAGCAGCGGTTGGTTCGAGTCTGAGCGTCGTCTGAACTATAAACCTGTAAACACCATCAGGATCTAAGGTCACAGTGACCTTTGACCAGATCTAATCAGTTCATCTGTCTGTGAACTTTTATGAATTCCCTTGAGGAGTTTTTAAGATAATGTGTTCACAAAGTAAAAAGAGTTTTGAAAGGTCACCTTGACCTTTAACCTTCAAGCTCAAAGGTGTCGCTAGGTGTCATCAGCACAGACGCAGAACATTGAGAAGACAAACAAAACCAGAAACTCCTGTTGCTTTAAGACCCCCCTGATAAAGCTCTGATTGGTCAGCTGGTCCACTCTGTTGTGATTGGTCGGCTGCGTGTAGTAAAACCTGCTGTCAGACCAACAGCTAAGCTAGGCTACGTAAATCTACACCTAGCCAAGCTACTGTTCTGTTCCTGGTGTGATCAGGATGTTCTGGACGAGGACCTCGTTACCTGGTTCCTTGTATTTGGGCGTCGTCCTGTGACAGACAGAGAGAAACAGATGAGTCATCAGCAGGTTGAGCTGCAGCAGCTTCAGACGTGTGAAGAGTCTACGTACTTTTTACAGAATAAACCTCTTCTCTCCTCCTTCCTGCTGATTTCACTGCTGATCTTTGAGATCATCCTGAGGAGACACACACTCGTCACACACACACTCGTCACACACACACACTCATCACACACACTCGTCACACACACTTGTCACACACACTCGTCACACACACACTTGTCACACACACACACACTCGTCACACACACACACTCGTCACACACACACACTCGTCACACACTCGTCAGGTCAGTACTTACGGAGCGTGGAGTTTAGGAAACTTCTGCAGGTCGTTACTGCTCAGATTCTACAAACAACATGTTTTGATCACATGTCAGGAAGTTTGAGACAAGTCAACATCAGCACTGACTCCTCTCCTCTCCTTCTTCTCTACCTCCTCCTCCTCTCCTCTACTTCTCTACCTCCTCCTCTCCTCTCCTCCCTCCTCTCTACCTCCTCCTCCTCTCTCTCTGTAGTGGTCGGTGTGTGTTTTTTTGTGAACTCACCACAAACCTGGAGCCGGTGATTGAATTCTTCATCACAGTTTTGTCACATCCAGACAGATTCATCTGAAGAAACACAAACATGTCAATCTTCACCCACTCGTCTGTCTCCTCTTCCTCCTGTTACACATCCTCCTTTCCTTTCTTTACTGCCTCCCTCCCCCTCCCTTTTCTGAGAAACTGCTGCGTGTTTGTGTCTTGTTGTCGTAGTTTGTGTCTTGTTGTCGTAGTTTGTGTCTTGTTGTCGTAGTTTGTGTCTTGTTGTGATAGTTTGTGTCTTGTTGTCGTAGTTTGTCTCTTTGTTGTCGTAGTTTGTGTCTTGTTGTCGTAGTTTGTGTCTTGTTGTCGTAGTTTGTGTCTTGTTGTCGTAGTTTGTCTCTTTGTTGTTGTCTCATGAACAGTCTCTTCAGGTTGCGGACACTAAAAAACAATCGATCAATCAGCTTCTGTGTCTGAGGAGCAGGCTGTGGCCCCGCCCCTAACGTTAAACTGACAGGTGGAGGTTAAAGGTGACGACATGTCGTAGTTTAATGTGGAATACGAAGTCATGTGACTGCAGAGAGAGAGAGAAGAGAGAGAGAGAGTGTGTGCGGAGGTCTCTCACCCTCTTCATGTAGTCTGCCAGCTGCTGTGGGCTCCACCCCATCACCTCCGACCTGGACGGGCCTCTGTCTGAGCTCATCCTGCGTCCTCCTGTCGTCCCCTGAAAGACGTGTCTTCTGTCTCAGCCTCCGTCTCTTACAGGGTGGATCTTCCTGCTTGTGCACAGACGACCTCGATCTTCTTCTTCCTGTGAAACCAACCGACTCACTGAAGATAAACGAATGTCTGACTGAGTTTTACTTCCTCTCGTCACCTCATCACTTTCTGACTCGAGTCTCTGAACAAGAAGAAACCAGAGGAAAGAAAAGAGACGAGTTAACCTTGAACCAAAATGGCTTCCTTCTTTCTTTCTCTCCCTCCTGTCTTCTGTCTCTCTCTTTCTTCTCGTCTCAAGGAGGAAGTGAGTGTGCAGGGGGGGGGGGGGGGGTCTGACCACAGAGCGGAACAGAAGCTCGAGCTGACTCTGGATCAGTGACGAGCTCAGACTCTGAGACTCAAACTGCAAAATGAAAAACATTAAACTGGACTTTTCTTTTCCTCCATTTTCACATTAACGACATTTTAAACTTTTCATATAGCACAATAAGTGAAGTGTGGGATCATGGGAGTTGAAGTCTGCTGACACTGTTCAGCTGACATGCTAGCTTAGCTTAGCATAAAGACTGAACGGGGAAACTGTTCGGCTGTGTCCAACAGGAAATGATTGACATGTTCGATTGTGTGTGTGTGCGTATGTGAGATGTGTGTGCGTGTGTTTGTGTGTGTCTTTGTCTGAGAGTGTGTGTGTGTGTGAATGCATGTTCCTGTAAATATACCTTTGTGAGGACCAATTTAAGCATAGGCGCTACAGAGTGGGGACATTCCGGCCGGTCCTCCCTGTTTCAATGGGCTGTTTGAGGGATAACACCTGGTTTCAGGGCTAGAATCAAGGTTAGAGTTAGACATTTAGTTTGGATGGTTAGGGAATGTGTTATGTTAATGAGTGTCCTCACTAAGATAGAAGTACGAATGTGTGTTTGCTGCTGCCTCAGTTATTTTAACTCATAATTTTTTAACAGCGTCATCTCCTTCCTGTCAGCATCAGTGAACGTCTCTGAAACGCACACACTTCGTTTCTGATGAGAGAAGTGCATTCTGGGAGTTCATCATTAATCATGATAAACTCTGACACAGTCGACTGACGTCACGATAATGTTTTTACTTCCATAAAGTGGAAACTTATTAAACATTAAACAAATGATTGTTTGTAATTGTTCATGTCTCTAGATTCTGAATTTAAATTCTACTTATTTGTGAAAGACGATGACGATCCACACGTTTCACAACACACGGCCACGAGCACGTGGACGGAGTCGGAGTCCGAGCTGAAGCGACAGATTCAAAAAGGTCTGAGTTTTTTATTCTGGATCTGATCCTGATTATTTAGTGATACTGATGTGATCAGACACTTATTGATCCAAATCTGCATCCGACACATTAAAATAAAGTCCTGATTGGAAACTACTCAGATTCCAGTGAACCTGAGGTTACAGGGTTCACAGCAGGGGGCCCCTCCACCTCACGACTAAAATCTAGTACTTGTTTACACAGAAAACATTACATGTATTAGAAAAACTGTAATATGTTGATAATTAATTTTGTGTTTCAATGAATACACCGTGAAGTGACTAGTTTGTTAAACACCCCTGTTTTAGATCAATCAGCCGTCAGTGTGAAGCTGACTCCTCCTCCTTCGGTTTGTCGTGGTGTGTTCACTGACACAAGAGAAAAACAATAAACAAAAAACAAACAAAATTGTTTATTAAAAATAAAAACAAAACGAGTGAAGCTGTTTGAGCTGTTCTTCGTTTTCATGAGGAACCTTTGTTTCTGTCAAACTTTATTTTAATGTGAAGCAGAAATGAAAAAAAGTTGACAAAATATTGTATTGTTTTTTGTCTGCAGGAACTTGAAAGCGTCACTTAAAGGAATCACCCAGAGATATCTTTTGTCCGTCCATCGTTTCTCTGACGACTTTTCACTCAGCAGCTTCATCGCAGACTCTCGTTCACATGTGTCTCTGACAGGAAGCTGCAGGAGTGAACGTCATCACAACAGAGTGATGGATAAAACTACCAAAATAAAAGCCTGGCTGTTACTGAAAAGTCTCAACCAGGACGATGAACGAGATGTCAGGACCCTGGAGCAACGAGCGCAGCGGGACTCGTCCGTCCGGAATGTACAGTCTGGTTCTGGTCTCTAACACCTGCCTGGTCTTGGTGCGCAGTGTGGTCTCAAGTCGTGGAGCATCAGTGAGTCTTCTTGGACGAGCCGAAGCCGGAGAAACCCATCACTGCCGCCATCTCATCGTCCTCCTCGAAGTCCACGTCATCCTCCGCCCGTCGCTTCCTCTCCTTCTGCTTCTCCTTCTTGTAGGCCTTGGCCTTCTCCTCCTGACAACACACACACACACGTCAATATTATATATAGCAGACTATATTCAGACATTGAAAAATGCTATCTAAATAAATCAATGTAATAAAATTTAAAAAAAGAATATACCTCAAACCAGAAATATCTAGTAGTTATGCAGTAGTATACCGGTACTTTAATTTACAGTGATAAAATAATGACTTTTGTTATTTGACTTTAAAGTGACACACCCCTAGTTTGAGTAAAAGTGAAGTGAAAAGCTTCCCCAACAGAAACTGACGGATCACACGTCACAGCAGGAAGTGACCGGACGTTCTCACCTCCTCCCGCAGCTCCTTCATGCGCTCCTCGAAGTCGTACTCCTTCTGCTTCTCCTCCAGCTTCTTCTTGTTCGCCTCGAAGCGTTTCTTCACCTGATCCAGAGAAGAACGCTCCACACGCATCGACATGCCAAGGTTCCTCTGGTCTGCACACACACACACACACACACACACACACACACACACACACACACACACACACACACACACACACACACACACACACACACACACACACACACACACACACACACACAGTGACCATCCTGACACATACAAGTACATTTAGGCTTCACCCCCGCACTAACATGTCTTAATTTTTAAACCAAGACGACCAATGACCATATGAACGTTTTAGCCCCGTCCACACTAACACACCTGAAAACACGCGTGACATGAACATTCACGTCCACTGGTCATGTGATGTAAACAGGAAGTAGATTGTCTACTCTTCAGCTGGTTGCTTAGTTACAGAAAATCCTCTGAAGGAGGAGCAGTGAGTGTGAAAAGTAACAGTGGGTTTAAAATGGATGTGTGGATGGAGCCTGAGATGTGACCAAGCTCGTCTCTGACTGTTAATCGTCCTGATGTGAACTCACGTTTCTTTCCGTTGATGTGATCCAGGAAGTTGATGGAGTCTTTGACGACACAGTCACAGACGTTACAGTAATAACTGCAAGAGAAGAAGTGAGATGTCCGGTCAGAGCAAGGCAGCAAACGATCGATCCGTCAACTAATAAGAATCAAAGACATGAAAATAACTTGTCCAGGTTTCATGGTGAAACTCTTACCCGCCCATCTCCGCCTGAGGAGTGGTTTTCGTGATGACGATGGTCTTTCCCAGTTTAGACTCCAGATCCACTTTATAGTCCCTGTGACGCAGGAGTTCCCGCTTGACGGGCGGAGCAATTTTCCCCCCATCTCTTCTCTCCTTGTCTCTCTCCTCCGCCAGTCGTTTCTGAGCCAGGTTTTCATACTCGTCCTTGTCCCACTTCCGACGGAAGTCGTTCTTATTGGACTGAAGAGGAAGATGAAGAAAGTCAACTTCAAGACTTCATCTGTCACGTGCACAACATTCACATAGAGCCGCGCTGGCAGTGAGATTCCTGGGTCACAGGCTCCTTCCAACCAGGCTCATAATTATTTAGAAAGAAAATCACACAAGCAAAATAAAACAGAATATGAAAACTAAAATAAATATATATAATAAAACTAAAGTAATCAAATTTTATATACACCTACAATATAAACAATAAGTAAAATAAAATATATAACTAATTAGATCAATATAAATATAATGTAAGTAATACGGTTAGTGCAAGAAATAGAAATACAAGTTTTACTTCAAACCAGCAGAAAGTTAAACATTTAATCTGTAATAAATAATCTTACATTATATTTGGCTTCATTTATTTTCACTGACTTATTCTTAGTTTCTGTTTGTCACGTGTTTGTCAATTTTAACATTTCGTACTTTAATTCTGAAGGAGGCCGGAAGTCTCATTGTTTTGGTAGCTAGCGGAGCTGATGCTAACCTGTAGCAGTTAACTGTTAGCATGCTAACGCTCGTTAGCTGTTAGCTGCGGCGGCGCGAGCGTCTGAACCTGTTGATCAACACGTCAGACGGTTCAAGTGCGTGACGTCATCAGTGCAGATAAACATGAACACACGTCATAAAGCCAGAGTCTCGTCACATTCACGTTATTTTATACTTTTATCGGTAAAACCAGCTCAACCGAACACTCACCCCACTGCCAGACGCCATTTTGTTTCCTCGGTGACACAAAACAGCAACGGGAGTCTATTTAAAGGAGGAAGAGCGCCACCTGCAGGAGTGGAGTCACAGGACAACCCTGCAGGGAGGAAATTCATTTCATTTAAACCATTTCATTGTTTAAATGTTATTTCATTCTATTGCTCTTTTATCCTCTGCTCGTGATTTATTGTTTTCTTCTCATTCTGTCTGCTGTTGGTTTTTCCTTGTTTAGAAAAGTGCTTTATAAATACATTTAAACGTTAAAGGAATTTATTTGTAGTAATAGCTTCATAGATTTATTTTATTGGTACTAATATGTATCAATATAATATTTGTTTTTTTGTTTAATAGTATTAATATGTACCTGTGGGATATTTCTTTTTTACAGTACTAATATGGAATTGTATGATGTGTTTTTTTTTTAATTCGTAATAATATGTGGCTATAGAATATGTTTTTTTACTTTATCAGTAGTGATATGTGTCTATATGTTATGGAGCTGTATATTAAGAGTCCTTCCTCTGGGGCATACGTCATCATCTGCCTGCGGATCATGCAGCGCAGGTGAGTCGGGCAGGCCCCGCCCCCTCAGGTGCAGCTCATTAAAAAGCTGTGGAAGCGGAACAATGGCGTCAGACCGAGTGAAGAGAGAGCGCCGAACTTTAATCGTAAAACATGTCGTCGAGCGGAGTGGAAAGTGCAGCTCAGAGCCCGCTGCTCTCCTCCAGGTACGGTTCACCCTCCACACCAGAGCACCACCTGTTCTCACATGGGACCGGCACGTGACGGCGGAGTCACTAAAGGGAACTAAATGTTTGGGCATCACCGACAAATCCTCCAATCACAGCGTGACTCCGCTCCGCAGAGCAGTGATGGAGGACTCAGCCTTTGTTTGTTCACTTCATGGAAACCAGTTCTTCTGTTGCATGTCTCTGAGTGAATGTTCCATGTTCACTGTCACTGTGACACTGTGACACGAAGGGAAAGTCAAACATATGAAGGTTGTGAATAAAGTCCGCAGCCAGGCTCGGTTCTCTGCTCTAGTGCGATTGGACAGGGTCCATATGGAAATCCTGAGAAGTTCAACTGAATCCAACATGTCACTGATTAAAAGTCTGACTTTTGACACAAATTGCTGGAAGTTTTAAATTCTGTCCCTGACAGATGTCAGACTTAATTTAAAATATGCAAAACAAAAGCTCTGGCTTATCTAAAAATAATCTAAAAATGTTTAGTACTAATGATATTTTGTTATTTTGAATCTAATCATATGAGAATTAATATAATTTCACTTGTTACTTTTCAGATGTGAAATTACTTTCTGTCCTAGATACAAACTCACACTGATATCAATAATTATGTTTTAATGAGTCAGAATTGAACTCATCTACCTACATTAGTGATATAAGGACAATTGCAGATATCTATATATGAGAGATTTTGATTTGATCTAGCCAAATTTACATTAGAGGCATGTCTGTATATATTGAGTTTGAATAGAAGTCAAGGGCCAAAGGTACAGCTAACTATAATGGATGTTTCCATTAGTACGATTTTTTTGATTAGTCCATGTCCCATCTGCTAACATGGAGGAGGTGGGGTTTATGACCTGTGCTGCAGCCAGACACCAGGGAATGGTTTGAAATGATTTTGCTTCACATTGGGAGCTGTCATGACGTCCATCTTAATTTCATTTTCTTTGCTGTGTTTTCAACTGACTCCTCACTAAAGCCTGTTTAGACTCTGATGTGACGTTGATGGTGTCCTCAGTTTCTGTTTCAGCCCGTGGTCCTGTGTTTGCGTGAAGGGATGGTCGGCCACAGCGTGGAACGGCCTCCCCGAGCCGCTGCTGGCGGCGGCGGCCGCCTCCTCCGGCTGCTCCGCCCCGGAGCCGTGGCTCCTGCCCGGCTGCAGCTCCGTCTTCGACAGCCTGGTCAGGTGAGGAAACATGGTGCACCACACCTGGGTCGTTCTCTGGCTCCTGATGTCCACAGATCTGTCCCACTCTTCAGATGTCAATTTTCTAACACACACATTTTTTAGATTAATATGTGATAATTGTACTGACCAGTTTCTAACCATGAATCCCTTTTAGGTTGAGGGAGACGTTGGTGTTTGCTTGAGAAAAAGATAATTGTGATGTGATTCAAAGTAAAGGATGTTTAACGGTTCTTATTTCAGAGGTTGCATGAAATGTTGCACAAAGGAAATGACTGACACTATAAACAAAGTTTCAGTTGAAAATGACAAACTTTAAAAAAGGACATTGACACCGACTTCATTTGTGAACGTCTCTCAGACTCTTCACCTTCACCACTTTCCAGCAGACGAATGATGTGTTTGTTCTTGCTCCTCTAGTAACGTTTCTCTGGTGTCGTCTCCTCCTCCGGCGAGCAGCCTGCGAGGAAGAGAGAGAGCCGTCAGCAGCAAAGCTCGCAGGTTCGACTACACGTCACGTTCTGTCGGTAACATGGCGATGACAGGTTCCCCCACTGAACCTCTTTAAACCTGGAATCTAGACATTACAGGGGTTAAAGGAACAGTTGGATGCAATACAGATGACTGAACCTTCACAATCTGACAGATCAATAAATTAAAGTCACTGTGCTCACTTCGATAGTGATTGCTGATGAGCTGTAATTGCACAAATGTGAATATAGAAACGTTTGCTCTTTGACTTTATTGTCTTTGGTCTCAGGACGAGACAGTTTGTGAACCGTCTGTTTTCCTTCAGGCCGTCCATCCTGGAGCGCTGTATCCTCAAGGTGTCCACCAGCAGTGTGGCTGTGGGGACGGACGATTTGGACAAGAGGTTGGTGCAGTCTGAAAACGTCCTGATCACCAACAGCACATGGTTTTATACAAACCATTTAAATCCAACCTCTTCGTCCCTTGGTCCCTTCAGGTCTGCCCTCGGTCGCTGCTACCCCCGCCTCCTCGATCCGGCCAACACCGAGACCAACGAAGCGGTTCTGAAGCGGCGGCAGAAACAGATCCACTACGGCAAGATCACCAGCGGCTACCAGAACTACCTGCAGCAGGTGCCCAAGTAAGAAAACGCACATCAGCTAACAGATAAGAACTCCAGCAGCTGGACGCAGCGTCGGGAGGATGGCATCGAAACCGCCCATCCTGTGGTCGAAAGGTGGGCGGGGCAGTGGGCCATCAGGTTGGTCCGTTGAAGAGGCCTCACAAGAGCAGAGAATTACTAGTCGGGTACCAATTACATTTAAATTCCATGATTGTCAATACCACAGCAAAAAATTGAAAATAAGAAGCTGCTACACAAACCTACATTTATGTGCAATATAATGTTAGTCTAAGCATTAGCCCGAACAAGGAGGCGTTAGTTTAAGTGTTGGTCTGATCATTAGCCCAAACGAGAACTAACCATTCGACATGTTAATGTTGACTGTTGAGCTTACATCAGACTAAACATGTGCAGAGGTTGTTATACTGCCCTCTTCAGTCCAGGAGGAATCACGTCGCCAGTGCAGGTAGTAAATCTGTGATACCGTCAGTACTAAAGAAAAACCACTGCAGCAGAACCACGGCATTGACTCGTTACCGAAGTATCTGTTCCTGTGACGTCCCCCGTCAGCTGGTGGTCGCTGAGAACCAGCTGACTTTCTCTGACCCTCAAACTTCCAGCAATGAAACTTGTCAGATTTGTTTTTGGGTCTGAAACGATTGATTGTTCAGTTTCTCTTTTGAATAACCGTTGTCTCGTTCTCCTCAGACACCAAAGGGACCCTAAGCTCCACCCATCCACCCCTAACATGTACAGGAAGTACAGCCGGCGCTCCTGGGACATGCAAGTGCGTCTGTGGAGGCGAGCGCTGCACCTGTGGGACCCGCCTACCGAAAACCAGCCGGACGCCATTGACGCAGAGGACCCGGTGGAGCAACTGTAGGTGGAGACCAGTGTTTACTTCACAGATCCTCAGTCGCGTTGTGAATTCTCATACATGTTTAAGTAAAGAAATGTATTTAGTTTAATGTGACAAAAGACTGAGAAACAAAAACAGAATTATTACTCTTCTTGTTCAGGTTGTTTAGCCAACGCTAGCATTTAGGCTAACGACACTTTTCCTTCTCTGCTCATGTGACGCGTCCCTGGTTTAGGCAGAGTCAGCTGGCGAAGATGACGTCTGGTCTGTGTGAGGACAGAAGACAGAAGCAGAGAGAGAAGGAGTCTCCTCCAGCTTCTGAAGCCTCCTCTGTGTCTCTGTCGGCCGGGACGTCCTGGAGCTTGGAGGACCCTGGACCGTCCCGTTCTCACCGGTAACGTCTCAACTGCTTAATGTTCACACGTCATCTTCAGCAGTGGCGTTCTGTTTCCTGCTGGTGATGGTCAACATGTTGTCTCGTGATGAAACATGTTTACACAAAGATGGTTTTCTTCCTGCAGGAGGCAGAGATGAGCCATCGGCCTCTTCGCTCCCCCCCCGGCCTGAGTGCCTCCCTCAGTAGTCAGCTGACCTCCAAGGACAACATGACCGACTGGCTGCGCCTCCTGCTGGAGGCCGACCATACCCAAGGTTAGGTCATTCAAGTACCTGGGGTCACACGGTTCATTGGGGTCATTCGGGTACCTGAAGTCACATGGCCTGATTTGAGCAGGTCGAGTTCACGCTCTCCGAGCCTGACCGACGGAGCCTCGGACTCGTGCAGATTTCGTCTGACAGAGTTTTGTCTTCTCTTAGATCTGGGTTCTGACGATCAGCAGGTTCCTGTGTTTTCTGACCAGCTCTCCTGGAATCCGTACTGATCTGAAACCAGCGACGTCCATTCGACGGTCCTCGTCATTGGACGTGACGGCGTTGTGGTCTCGACCTCGTACTGTGATCGCCACTCTGTCGCAGGAACGTGTGTTTGTGGTTTCCGGTACGTTTGTCTTTTTAAGATCGCTGAAGATTGACTGTAACGACAGCAGGGATGTGATTGGTCCTTGATCCTCGTTGCATCGACCCTCCATGGTCTTTTCACAAGGGGTAGGGTCCGAGCATGTTGCTTTAGTTTGCACGTTGTATATTTATTTATGTTGATCACGTCTCACCTGCATCATGTTTTAGTTCTGCACTGATGGAACAGCTGCCAATAGTTTGTACTTGACGTCACTTGTGTATTGATCATTTTGTCACATTAGCGCCCCCCTGTGGCTGCCGTTGTCTTTGCTCCACCATCACCTTCATGCTCTGGCTCCTCCTCACAGATATGTTTTTTCTAAAAAACAAAACTCTGATTGTTGGAGGGAGAAGCTGCTACTTTGGGTTGTTGTGAGTTTTCTTTTACTTGTTGTTTTGTGCTGCTCGATTACGAGAGCAAAGCTGAAATATGTGATTAATAAAGATGTAAATAAAGTGTCGTAAATTCAGACTGACCACGTTTCTACTATTTCATAAAGTCAGTTTCATTTCCCCTCAATGAACGAGGTCCTGAGGGACGAGTTCACGAAGGGGAAGAGGAACCGACTGTATTCATAACAGAAGATGATCAAAGACAGTAACTGGTTTATTATAAACTCTAATTTCCCCACATCTTACTTTTATTTAAATAAACTGGTGGAAGTGAGATATTCAAAATGTTACAGCTGCGTGTCTCTTGATGCTTTCATAATGTCTTTATATTGAAGAAGTGCCTGTTGGAAGGTTCTCAGACCAAGATCGCCCCCTGGTGGCTGGCTGCAGTCAAGGTAATGCGTTCCTTCTCCATGTTATCAGATGGGACATGGACCGACCTAAAAACAATCAGTACATCAGAGTCCATCTGTCTCAGACCCAGAAGTGCGTGTGGTGTTTGATTTGTATGACTGTTACAAACAGAGGACCCCCCCCCCCCCCCCTCCGTAAATGTTATTTATGAATGCCGCCGCTCACGGGCGCGTGCACGCCGCCTGGTTATTATGAAGTGTGCTCGTTAGCACCGGACGCTGCTCGGAGGTCGGTGCCGGTGCTGCGGTGAGTCCCGGGGCCGCTGCGTCGTCTCTTTGATTCGTTGTGGAGGGTGAGCTGGCGGCGGGCGGAGCGCTGAGAGCGGCTCTTTAATAACAACGTTACTGGGTCAACACACCGAGCACCGCCGCTGTCTGCCGGCCCGCTGCACCCACCGGAGCCGCCTCAGCCGGGGACACCTGCCGTCCGACCAGGTAAGCGAGCCGCCGGGGCTGCCGGGGACGGAGTGCCGGTTCTGTCCGGTGGAAGCTGTCGGGTCCGGGCTGAGTCTCCCGCAGCATCCCCCCGTGTCTCACACGCCGCTCGGAGAACTCGCAGGCCGCCCAGACCTCACAGCATCACCGCCGTTATCACTGTTATCCGCCGGTTCTGGTTGTGTTTGTGCCGTGACTCAGCCCCACGGACGGTTCGGTTCTGCTCAGAAACACCGTGTGAGCGCGGCTGGCCGGAGGAGCGACGGCTCCCCCCCGACAGCTGCACCGAGGTTCGGGGTTTGTTTGTGAAATCTGCGGCTAACGCTGCTAGCAGGTCCGTTAGCTGCCGTTAGCAGCTGCGGCTCCTGGACGCAGGCGGCGCGGCCGGCGAGGCTCCGTCCGCCCGCAGAGCTCCCGGAGCGGCCCGGGGCCGCGGAGCCCGTGAGGCTGCGGAGGAGGAGGCTCGCTGCCCGGCTGCAGGTTGGTCTCCGGGAGCAAGATGGCTGCATTTATTGTGCCGACCTTGACAGTAATAACATGACACATTATTTATAAGCAGCCACCGGCCGCTGGGCCGCGGATTCACCGGAGGAGATAAATCACGGATCAGAATTTTCTCCTCTGTTTGAGTCTCGGTTTCAAAATGACACCTCGCATGTATTCGGCTGTGAAACTGGGCGTGTTAGCATCCTTCATTGAAAACAATAGGATCTGTTAGCCACGAGCTAGCAGCAGCAGCCGGAGATGCCCAGCGGCCTCAGTGAGTCCGCGGCTCGGCTCAGGCTGCATCGAGGCCTCGGCTGCCCCGGACCACCTCCATCACCACCTCCATCACTATCATCACCTCCATCATCACCTCCATCACTATCATCACCTCCATCACTATCATCACCTCCATTCACACCACCATCACCCACCTCCACTCACCTCCACCTCCATCACCTCACCTCCATCACTCACCTCCATCATACACCATCATCACTATCACCTCCACATCACTATCATCACCTCCATCACTATCATCACCTCCATCACCTCCATCACCTCCATCACTATCATCACCTCCATCACTATCATCACCTCCATATTCACCACCACCATCATCACCTCCATCACCATCATCACCTCCATCACCATCACCACCATCACCATCATCACCTCCATCATCACCATCATCACTATCACCTCCATCATCACCACCATCATCACTATCATCACCTCCATCACTATCATCACCTCCATCATCACTATCATCACCACCTCCATCATCACTATCATCACCTCCATCATCATCACCTCCATCACTATCATCACCTCCATCACTATCATCACTCACACCTCCATCACACACACCCCATCACCTCATCACACTCATCACCTCCATCACTATCATCACCTCCATCATCACCTCCATCACTATCATCACCTCCATCACCACCATCACTATCATCACCATCATCACCTCCATCACTATCATCACCATCATCACCTCATCACCTCATCATCACTTCATCACTATCATCACCTCCATCACCATCATCACCTCCATCACTATAATCACCTCATCACTATCACCTCCATCATCACCTCCTTCACCATCATCACCTCCTTCACCATCATCACTACAATCACCTCCATCACCATCATCGACTCCATCACCACCTCCATCACCTCCACTACATCACTATCATCACCTCCATCACCATCATCACTACTATAAGCTCCATCACCTCCATTACATCATCACCTCCATCACTACCATCACCTCAATCACCTCCATCACATCATCACTACACACCTCCATCACTACCATCACCTCCATCACTACACACCTCCATCACTACAATCACCATCATCACCTCCATTACCATCAACTCCATCACTACTATCCCCTCCACTACCGTCACCTCCATCACTACCATCACCTCCATCACCATCATCACCTCCATCATTACCATAACCTCCATCATCACCTCCATCACCATCACCTCCATCATCACCTCCATCACCCTCCATTACCATCACCTCCATTACCATCACCTCCATCACCATCATCACCTCCATCATTACCATAACCTCCATCTCTACCATCACCTCCATCACTACCGTCACCTCCATCACCTCCATCACCACCTCCATCATCAACACCTCCATCATCATCACCTCCATCATTACCTCCATCACCATCACCTCCATCACCATCATTACCTCCATCACCATCATTACCTCCATTACCATCATTACCTCCATCACCTCCATCACTACCTCCATCACCTCCATCATCATCACCTCCATCATCACCTCCATCATCATCACCTCCATCATCACCTCCATCATCATCACCTCCATCATCATCACCTCCATCATCACCTCCATCATCATCACCTCCATCATCACCTCCATCATCATCATCACCTCCATCATCACCTCCATCATCATCACCTCCATCACTATCATCACCTCCATCATCACCTCCATCATCATCACCTCCATCACTTCCATCACCTCATTCACCATCACAGCTCGGAGGCTTTAACCGCAGACACGTGTTCAACCGAAATAATAATAATATAATCATGATGACAGTCAGGGGCCCCTGACCGGAGGGGCCCCTGACCGGAGGGGCCCCTCCGTCAGGGGCCCCTCCGGTCAGGGGCCCCTGACCGGAGGGCCCTGACTGGAGGGGCTCCTGACCGGAGGGGCCCCTGACTGGTGAGGGCCCCTGACTGGAGGGGCCCCTGACTGGAGGGGCCCCTGACTGGTGAGGGCCCCTGACTGGAGGGGCTCCTGACTGGTCAGGCCCCTGACCTCCTTACTGTCAGGAGCTGAAAGTAAATACGTATATTTACCAGAAGGAAGGTTCTTGAGTATTCCCAGTATCTGCCACTGTGTATTTGTACTGATCTACATCATACATCATATTACAATAATGTCCACAGATTTAAAATATTCCATTGATGTGACTCAGATTCTTCAGTTTCTTCTCTGTCATGTTTTACATGTGACTCAGATTCGTTCACACCTTGTTTGGGCCCGACCCTCAGAATTTAGAAAAGTCCATTTGAACCTGGGCCGTACCTGCGTTCAGCTCCGACTTAGCGTTATCTGAACGTGTCGTACGACCTGGAAACCGTAGACGAGGTCCCGGCGCCGGCGTCTGTTCTGATCAGGTCTGTTCTGATCAGGTCTGTGATCGTCTGTGATTCACAGCGGGATCGGGAGTCGATCCTGAGAATGTGAATCCATCACATGCCCTCTGACTGCTGGAGATGATTGGTGATAGTTGAACAGTGTGAGGAGCAGCTGCATGTTAACGATCACCTGTGTCTACCTGCTCTCCAGGTGCGTTGCTGGGGCAACAGCTCAATGACCATGTCCTTGTGAGAGTGGGCGGGGCTACCTGGCCCTGAGCTGTAAGGAGGAGGAGGAGTCTCAGCCCTCGGCCCACCCCCTCCTCCTCCTGCAACTGACCAAACGGCTGGACGCACAGACGGGCGTGGCTCGCCCCTCCCTCCTCCTCCCCTCTCTTCCCCATTCTCTCCCCCTCCCCCTCCCACCTACTGCACACCTCCCCCCCCCATCTCCCCGCTCTGCCCCCCCATCCCTGGCCGCCATGCTGTGGTCACGCTGCTGGTGGAAAGCCTGAGGAAGACTCTGGAAGGCGACCCTGCTCAGCCAGGGGACTTCTACCTGGTGAGTCTCTGACACCCCCCCCTCACCTGTTCTTAGCCTGTCACATGATCCGATCACACCTGCTGACATCCTGAGAACCAATCACAGGTGTAGAACTCTCAGGTCGTCAGCTCACACCTTCACTAAGGTGACATCGACACGGATGTGTTTTCATTTCAACACTAAACCGACCTTTGTCCACATTAACAAACCTGAACATGCGTCACATGTCATATCGTCTCCTCTGCAGTCGGTTGCTTAGTTACAAGGAATACTCTGACCGCACAGTGAAGGTGACGAGTCGGAGCAGGGACGACGAGGTGGACCTGTTACTGACAGGAAGTGTTACTGACAGGAAGTGTTACTGACAGGAAGTGTTACTGACAGGAAGTGTTCCTGACAGGAAGTGTTAGAAACAGGAAGTGTTACTGACAGGAAGTGTTACTGACAGGAAGTGTTACTGACAGGAAGTGTTACTGACAGGAAGTGTTAGAAACAGGAAGTGTTACTGACAGGAAGTGTTCCTGACAGGAAGTGTTAGAAACAGGAAGTGTTACTGACTGGAAGTGTTACTGACAGGAAGTGTTACTGACAGGAAGTGTTAGAAACAGGAAGTGTTACTGACAGGAAGTGTTAGAAACAGGAAGTGTTACTGACAGGAAGTGTTAGAAACAGGAAGTGTTACTGACAGGAAGTGTTACTGACAGGAAGTGTTACTGACAGGAAGTGTTAGAAACAGGAAGTGTTACTGACAGGAAGTGTTCCTGACAGGAAGTGTTACTGACAGGAAGTGTTCCTGACAGGAAGTGTTAGAAACAGGAAGTGTTACTGACAGGAAGTGTTACTGACAGGAAGTGTTACTGACAGGAAGTGTTAGAAACAGGAAGTGTTACTGACAGGAAGTGTTCCTGACAGGAAGTGTTAGAAACAGGAAGTGTTACTGACAGGAAGTGTTCCTGACAGGAAGTGTTCCTGACAGGAAGTGTTACTGACTGGAAGTGTTACTGACAGGAAGTGTTACTGACAGGAAGTGTTACTGACAGGAAGTGTTAGAAACAGGAAGTGTTACTGACAGGAAGTGTTAGAAACAGGAAGTGTTACTGACAGGAAGTGTTAGAAACAGGAAGTGTTACTGACAGGAAGTGTTACTGACAGGAAGTGTTAGCGACGCTTTGTGTTCACCGCTGCTAGTCGAGTCATGTGACTGATGAGAACCAATCAGGAAGAGAACATCTGCGTCAAGGCTGCAGTTCAATCGTGTGTCCACTAGGTGTCGCTCCAAGACAAGCTGGTTCCTCTCCTCGACCTCAGTCTTTATTAAAATAAAGATTAATGTTTTGTCGTTATTAAAAAGCTGAAGGAACACAAATGCAACCAAGTGTTTAGAACTAGAAAATCTTTTCTGCTTGATAAAAGCTTTTAAATTTGTTAAATATAAGTTTTAATATCAACAAACATAAAACAGGATTTGTCTGTGAAAGACTTGCACAATTTGTTCAAACCTAGTTCCACATAAAACAGATAAGTATCTGTCGTGCAGCCTGGCTCAGTAACGTGTTGACCTGGTGTCTCTTGTTCTGGTCTTTCAGTCCCTGCTGGACCCCCACACCCTCGCTGAGTGCTGCCCCCCTCATGGCTTGATGCCTGGTGAGTCAAAACAGACAAGACTTATCAAAATAATAATATAATAACACAATGATGACATGACATCACTGATCACAAATTGTGTGTGTGTGTGACCTCAGAGAGCAGCTACTGGCAGCTCTGCCCTCCCTCTAAGTCCGGCCTGCAGGGGGGGTTGCTGAGCTCTAGTTTCCCGCCTGGCCCTGTGCCGTTGGTGCCGCCCGATGCTCACCTGCAGGAGGGGGGCGACCCCCTGGACAGGACCGCCTCTCAGCCTCCGCAGCACCGGCCTCTGGCACCCAGCACCTCAGCGTCAGAGCTGTCCCTCCCCGGAGCGGCACCGGCAGCACCACCTCCTGCGCCCGGCCTCCCTCCCCCTCCTCCCCCGCCCCCCAAACGCCACTGCCGTTCACTGTCGGTGCCCGAGGACCTGTCCCGCTGCCGTTACACCTGGCGACCCAGCGCGTCACGGGTCTGGACCCCCGTCAGTCGCCAGCAATGCCACGGTGGAGCTGGGGGAGGGGTTACAGGTGGGGGGGCAGGGGTGGGAGGAGGGGTTATAGGGGCAGGTGCAGCTGGGGGCGGAGTATGTCCTCTCCGTGCTCCCAGCTCCTCTCTGAACTCGTCGCTGCACTCCTCGTCCAGCCCCACCTTCTTCAGCCTGGCGCTGTCTCCGGACTCGCCGCTGCCCTGGAGCTTCCCCTGGGATGCTAGTGAGGCAGCGGCAGGGGGCGGAGCCTGCTGCTGCTTCTTTCCCTCCCCCTCCTCCTGCTCCTCCTCACCCTCTCCCCTCCACCCGCCTCCCCCTCCTCAGAGGCGTTTCTCTCTCTCCCCCGTGCTCATCAGAGACTCTGCAGCCTCCACCTTCCTGCCTCCACCTCCCGTGCCGAGCCAGGCGCCGCCGCCGCCGCCTCCGCCAGGTGGCCCCACGCCTGTCGGGGCGGCTGTGGGGGGCCCAGTGCCCGCATCGCCATCCTCAGCCTGCAGCACGCCGTCGTCTCTGCGACGTAGCCTGCCACCACAGCTACCGCGCTGCCACTCGCAGCCATGCGACCTGCTGCTGCTCAAACCAGGTTTGAAGAGACGGCGAGACCCCGACCGACCGTGCGCCCGACCCGTCCTCGACTTCACCAAGATGACTCAGGTACGGCCGAGCAATCGCACACAGTGTGACGGATTCTATATTATTGATTTATTCACAAACATCTGATCAGTTACTCAGTTTTAATCTCTGTGTTTTTATTTAATATCTTTGGTCTGATTTATTTGAACCACTTAAATAATTTCTCTCCTCTCTCTTATTGATCGATGTAAATACAGATTCTTAGTTTTTGTCTTGACCCTCCTCCTGTCATCCCTGCAGACCCGCAGCATCGACCCGCAGTGTCTGGAGCGTGGCGGCGGCAGGCTGGCCTGCGGCGGGGACGTCTGCATGGGCATGGACTCCTTCATGGGCGACTTCCGGCGCTCCTGCTCTCCAGCCGAGTGCCTGGGCAGGACCAGCATCGGGCCCCTGAGCGAGAGCGATGAGGAGTGCCGCGAGGACGACGATGACGACGAGGGGGAGGAGGAAGCGGACGAGCGCGAAGCGGCGCAGCAGGCGGTGTTTGAGAGGGATTGTACAGAACTCGACTTGAACTTAATAGAAGAAAACTGACGTCTTTGTAAATGGAAGGCTGTTCTCTGTTTCACTTCTTTAGTTTTATTTTGAAAGTATCCGAACCCCTTGCCCATTCCTGGACTACCCTCATCTCAACACTCTACGCCTCCTTGCCACCAATCAGCAAGGCTCTCAGGAACAACACCTCTCATTGGATGAGCTGAGGTTAAGGAAGCTGACAACAGTGATGATGTGACGCCGCCGCTTTTGAACCCTCTGCTGTTTAAATTGGAAAACCAGGAAGTTAGAGGTGAAACTCTGGTCGCCTGCGATGAACGGAAACCTCGACACTCTGAGTCCCAGTCTGCAAATTGTCCTCCAAAAGATTAACTTCTGCTTCACCTGACGCCGCGCTCACGCCATCGTTAAGGTCCATATCTCTGACTGGACTCAGACTGTCAGGTGTCCATCAGCGGCTCTGCCTCCTGGCGTCCAGGTGTCTTCCAGCACATAGCAACTGAGAAACACGTTAGTCTGATGAGGCTCCACACGGCACCACCAGCCCGACACGCCATCGTTACTTCAACGCAACACAAACCGAGACATGGTCAGGATTCAAAGGGTCAGTTCAAATCACAAACAATTTAAGATAACATTTAAATACATAAATCTCAACTCAACACAAAAAAAACTAAACAGTCCACATTTTAGTTTTAATGAAGTTTCGTTCAGTTCCAGTTTAGTCGTAAAATTTTAGTTAATGACTTTTTTTCCACAACAAAGAAAGAAAAAGATAAACCAGAGCAAAAGTTTGATGAAATGTTCTTCGTGTATATTATTTAATTTTTGTTCCTCAAAACTATTTTCATCGCAGTTCTCGTGTTCTACTGGTTTTATTTAAACTAAAATACAAACACTAATGAATTATTTCAGCAGCAGACAAACTGTGAATTCAGAATAAAATATGATCGCGTCCTTCGTTATGGGTGAAGAACAAAAAGAGTTCAAATGAGGCTTCAAGCGTCTGATTGGTTGAGCTCAGTCGACACAGATTTAACATAATGATAATATAAACTTTATAACAGCAATTCTCTAAAAAAATAAGAGAAAGAAAAGCAGCTCAATGAAATAAACAGGAAAAAATGTTAAACTTTAATAAGAACCTGTCATTTAACACGTGTGTAACCAAAGTGAACTGAGCCCTCGGAATATTAATTAATACATCACAAGTGAAGCTGCTTGTGTTGATCAGTTATAATCAGTTATTCTGATTTAACAGTAAAATGATCTATTGATCCGTTTTGATTCAATACTAAATAAAACATGTTGATCATCATTTTAATCTTTAACTTTATTTATAACAATAAATACATAAACCACAACTCTCCCTGTTAAAACAACTGCATGTCTCCGTCATGTGACCTTGGCGTAGTGATGCGTTCAGGGTAGCTGGTGCGTTGCTGTGTCATCCCATCAGGTGACACTGAGGGCAGGTAGCCACTGATGCTGTTGTTCACCTGAGTGTTCTCACATTCCCACCTCACTACAAATACCCACTCTGTGTGTGTGTGTGTGTGTGCGCGTGTGTGTGTGTGGTCATGTGACTTGTGTCCAGATTTAATCCAGATTGTCATTTATGCTCCGCAGTCACATGTTAAAGTTTAAACCAAATTTAACACAAATTCCAACTAAATATCCAGAAACATTAAGGAAATGCAAACTGTTGCACGCATCTTAAAACCTCTGTTGCATGAAAATGAGATAAAACTGTCGATGAGGTGATTTCTTTAAATTATTTTTCTTAAACTGCAGGTAATGAGACCAGTTCAGATCACATCTCCTCAAACATAGGACGACTCAAATTACTGACCTGCCATGAATCTGATGAAAGGCTCAACGTTTGTTGAGGTGGTTTAATAAGGCGTCATTGTGAATATCAGAAAATAAATGATATCTTAATTTGAGAAGCGTAAACGAACGTTTATGTGTTTTATTGAAAACAAGCCGTCTGTGTTAAAGTGAAGACGAGTACGTTCAGAGTCTGATCAGAGAAAACGTTACAACTTTATTAATCTGGATTTAATCTCGACGCTGAGGATTCTCAGAACCACTGGGTGTGATTGTGACTGAAAACATGAAAGTCGTGTGATTTTTTTATTTTTTCTCCGATTTTTACGAGAGAACAAATACTACACGTTAAAGGTTTTGAACATTTTTCCTGCGTTGGTGCTGTTGACGGCTGCGTTAAGGACAACGTGGCTTCTTCTTTTACATGTTTGAGATTCTTCACATTCCTGCTGATCAGATCAGATTAATTTCCTTTCTTCCTGGGTTAGGGTTAGCCTGCGTTCAGATAGTCCATCACAGTTGCTCTTTGGAGGTTGTATTTGAGTTTGTGTACATTAGTGTTTTTATCACGTGGTGAGACGGTTGAAACTTCAGACGTCTCTTTAGTGATGCAGTCATTTAGAGAAGCTTCTAAAAAATTATTCCAAACTTTATTCCAGAAGACAATCAACAGGAACATTACAAAACATGTACACACAGTCGCTGTAACACAAACTGACTCTGTCCCAGTGACACACACAAACTGACTCTGTCCCAGTGACACACAAACTGACTCTGTCCCAGTGACACACACAAACTGACTCTGTCCCAGTGACACACACAAACTGACTCTGTCCCAGTGACACACAAACTGACTCTGTCCCAGTGACACACACAAACTGACTCTGTCCCAGTGACACACAGATTGTCACTTATTATTCACATAATGTCCCCATTACACACATTTAGATATAATGTCCCCATTACACACATTTAGATATAATGTCCCCATTACACACATTTAGATATAATGTCCCCATTACACACATAAACAAACACAATGCCCCCACCCTGGAACATTATAAAAAACAATCAGATTTCAAATTGTCCCTGAATGCACCAAAAGACAGGTTTGGCCAAAAATAACTAAATCAATGTAAATGTGACTGTGATGGATTATCATCTTTTTATTTTGGCGACTTAACTGTTAAATTTTCCGATGATTTTTTTTAAAGAGAAAAATGAACGTAGCTAAAGTTGGGATTGTTCGTGTCGTAGTGAGATGTGACGATGTTTGATCTGACGATAGAAAACAGAGCGTAGGTTGTCTGTGTGACAATCTTGTTTAAAAAACTAAAGGATTAATTTGTTCAGATTTATATAAGAATTAAGAAATACAAACTAAATTTAAAGAAGAAGAACTGTCCCAGCGAAACACATACACACATGTTGTCATAGGACACCTTTGGGGACCCAGACTTGCATTAATTTCCTGGAGGTTTAACTCAACTTGAACCTGTCCCCACATGTGGCCTATGACAGAGATCACACACTGATCCACCCCCCTCTCCATCCGCCCCCATGTTCGTAGGTTTGTTTCTGCAGATCAGTCCATTACACCCAGCATACGCCTTAACTGAACATATTCTACTATTCTGTAAATCAAAATGTTCAAAAGAAAAAAAGGTAAAGACAAAACTAACGGAGAAGAAATGGAAACGTGTACTGTAGCTGTTAAATTTTTAGTCCTTCTGTTGGTTATCTGCTGTTTTTTCTTAATATTTCTAATCTGAGCGCGGCGAGATGTCGTGATGATGATGATGAACACATCGTGTTTAGGAGAAAAAATAAAAAGCTTCAGGAGGAGGATGAGCGGTCGTGTACAAAGTTAGCGCAGAGACTCGGACATCTCTCGTCTTTTAGAAATGTTTTTTATTGTATGTGATTAAAAGGAAAAAACAATATGGCAATTTGAAAAGCAGTTTGTGAATAAATTAAGTTTAATGAGAATTATTTTACAAAGAAAGAAGAAAACTGGCGTCCTGTCCTTCTTCTCATCGCTCAGATCAAATCTTCACGAGTTCATTTCTAATGTACAGTATTTAATCTTTCTACAATGAAAACAAAGAACAAACTGGTTCTTTACGTTAAACTGTGACTCCGCCCACCACCAATATGCAACCACAGGATTGGACGCTGCTGTTTTGCTACAAAAATAAATGTAGTTCCAGCCCCTGCAGCGCCCCCGCTGGCAGCGGCTGGAACTACAAAACAAGACTAGACCAAAACAAGTTGTCCAAACACACAGTTGCGTGTCACGTAAAATTCATTCAAACAAGATTTTTTTTGAGAAAGTGATTTCTTTTATCTGATGTTTGTTCAAGTGTTTCTGATCAGTTTGGTTTTAATCAGTTATTTGATGATATAGAAACGGGCTGAGACGTGATGATTGACAGCTGACACTGACTCAGGATTGGTTGAACAGATTTATATAAATAAATCTTTGTGGTGGAGATAAAAATGTTATCAACAAATACTTTAAAATCAACTTCACACAGGCGAGTTCATTAGATTTTACCAGCTGTAGCTAGCTACAAATAAGCTAGCATTAGCTCTACATGTTAAACAACAGTTTAGTATTTAGTTTCTTATTCAACAAACCTTCATCCGTTTATACCAAAATACATTCACTTCATTTCATGACACATGAAACGGAAATAAACCAAATATAAAGTTTATTATATAAACAGTTACATTTTAAAAATCAAAGTGCAAGAAAAGAATCAGCTTCACGTTCCGTCATCTATCAAAGATATGTTTCACAAACAAGATGGTTCACTCTGATCTCTGGTAAGTTTAACACCATACATTAAATATCTCACGAGTCATAAAGTTATTATAAATGTTGAAGGAATATTTTTGTGATCTGAGCATCACAGTTTCACTCTGATTCATCACATGACAAGTGAATTATTAAAATAAAATTGGTTTCATGTTCCCTCAGTAAAACTGAAACTACAGACGTGTGAACAGCTGCTTCAGTTTGTCTCTGTGGGGCTGATCTCTGAGGACGAGCTGCTCCCCTCCGGACCCTCGCTGGGCGAGGACGAAGCGGTAATAGCTGGGGCCGAGGTGACAGTGATTGGGACAACCCTCTCCCTCCCATCGCATAGGGGCCCCTCCCTGGGCGCCTGGATCTGCAGCCGGCCTCCCGCCAGGGAGCAGCTGACAGTCTCAGGGTCAACGCCGTCTGGCAGGTCGAACTCCTGCCTGAACTCCTGACACCTGTACGAGGAAGAGCCCTTCCCGTCATCCTGCTTCTTCTCCGTCCTGCCGCTCACCCTCAGCTTCCTGCCCACCTGTTTGACTGACAGCTCCTCCGGGGTGAACTCCTTCGTGTCCAGGCTGAGGGCGAAGCTGCTGCCATCCCTCCCCAGGTCCCGGAAGGCGATGGGCATGAAGACGCCCTTAGAGCAGGAGCTGTTGTCGATCTCGTCGAAGATCTTCTGGTGCAGCCTCTCCATGTGCTCGATGCTCTGCTTCACCTCCTGCATGTGGCGGATCATCTCCTGCTCCATGTGGTAGAAGAGCGGCCGGGTCTCGGGCCACAGGCTGCGGATGGGCCAATGCAGGTCCAGGAAAGGCCTCATGGTGACGGGGGACGTCTGGAAGACGCTGGGACACAACATCCTGAGGTCTGTTGATCTCAAGTTCTGGTTTTAGATCAGCAGCTTCGGTCTCGAGTCTGTTTGTCTGTCTGATGTCCTGCCTCTCTGCTGGTTTTATATATACACACAGCGCCGGAAAGTTCCAGCAGTATTCCTGTGTGTGTGTGTGTGTGTGTGTTTGTGTGCACAGTCTAAATGCAGCTGGTATTCCTGCAGCCTGCTGCCACATGCCAACACATCTCAGCTTTGTTCTATTTCTGCTGCAGGATCTGCATTCTCTAACAGTGACACACGTCTGTTTTGAGAAAAAATTGAATTCATGACCTACGAGTATTAACACATCCAATACATCACAGTCAGGTGAGACAGCTCTGGCTATCATGTTTAAGTTACTCAGGTTGTCATCAAGATGCTGAGCTGCATGCACGAGGCGGGGTTACGCGTAGACCAATCCACATGGACAGTTTGCTGACAGCAAGCCACGAGATCTGAATCTGTAGTTATAACAGACGTGTGGAAGTGACAGTGAATGAAGACCTCTTGGACCCTTCTCTGAGGCACCCCCCTGTTCTGAGGCAACACCCTGTCTGAGGACACACCACTGTCTCTGAGGACACACACGTCTCAGGACACACCCGTCTTGAGGCCACACCCTGTCCTGAGGACCCACACACTGTTCTGAGGACACACCCTTCCTGACACCCTGTCTCTGGGACACACACACTGTCCCTGAGACACCCACTGTCCTGAGACACCACCTGTCTTGAGACACACCTTCTCTGAGGAACACCCTGTCTCTGAGGACCACACTGTCTCTGGGCCACCTGTCTCTGGACCCACTGTCTCTGGAAGGCACAAAACCCTGTCTCTGAGGACAACACCCTGTCTCTGAGGCCACACACCGTCTCTGAGGACACCCACACACTGTCTCTGGACACACCTGTCTCTGAGGACACACACACACTGCTCTGGGCGACCACCCTGTCTCTGAGGACAACACGCCTGTCTCTGAGGACACACACACACTGTCTCTGAGGACCAATCACAGTCCAGGAAACACACACTGTCCTGAGGGACATACTGACTCTGGGACACACACACTGTCCTGAGGTCTACCAATCTGTTCTCTGAGGACACACACGTCTCGAGTACCTACTGTCTCTGAGGACACACACACCTCTGTCTCTGAGGAAACACACACGTCTCTGAGAACCACAACCTGTTCTGGACCCCTGTTCGTGAGGACCTGTCTTGAGGACACACCACACACTGTCTCTGAGTACCTCACCCCTGTCTGGGCCACATGTCTCTAGGACACACACACTGTTCTGATCACCCTTCTCTGAGGACACACACCCTGTCTTGAGACAACACTGTCTGAGGACACACACACACTGTTTTGAGGACAACACTGTCCTCTGAGGACACACACACACTCCTGAGGACACATCACACGTCTCGAGGACAACTGTCTCTGGCACAACTCCTGTCTGAGACACTCCACTGTCTTGGTACATACAAACTCTCTGAGGCACACATACAACGTCTCTGAGACACACTCACTGTCTCTGAGACAACCTGTTCTGAGACACACACCACTGTCTCGAGACTACCTGCTCTGGGACACCGTTCTGAGGACACACACAACGTCTTGGGGACACCGTCTGAGGAAACCACTGTCTCTGAGAACACAACCCGTCTTGAGACACACACCTGTTTGAGGACACACCACCACCACTGTCTCTGAGGACACACACACTGTCTCTGAGGACACACACACCTGTCTCTGAGGACACACACCCTGTCTCTGAGGACACACACTGTCTCTGAGGACACACACACACTGTCTCTGAGGACACACACACACACTGTCTCTGAGGACACACACACTGTCTCTGAGGACACACACACACTGTCTCTGAGGACACATACACACTGTCTCTGAGGACACACACACACACTGTCTCTGAGGACATACTGTCTCTGAGGACACACACTCACTGTCTCTGAGGACACACACTCACTGTCTCTGAGGACACACACTCACTGTCTCTGAGGACATACACACACTGTCTCTGAGGACACACACACACACACTGTCTCTGAGGACACACACACACACACTGTCTCTGAGGACACACACACCCTGTCTCTGAGGACACACACTGTCTCTGAGGACACACACACACACACTGTCTCTGAGGACACACACTGTCTCTGAGGACACACACACACACTGTCTCTGAGGACACACACACCCTGTCTCTGAGGACCACACACTGTCTCTGAGGACACACACACACCTGTCTCTGAGGACACACACACTGTCTCTGAGGACACACACACACTGTCTCTGAGGACATACACACTGTCTCTGAGTGATGTGGTGTCTTAGCCTTCCCTTTAAGGAGCGTGTGCACCACACAGCAGTGTAGAGTGACTGTGGTCAGTGTTCGAGTCCCAGAGGGGGGGGGGCTGTCACAAGGTAAATCTGGAAACGATCTGTCCCCTAATAAACGTTGATTTCACAGGATGAAGCTACGTAAAGGATCAAAGTATTAAAGTATGTGAGGTTTCCCCCGCTCACACTCCCAGTACATCGGTCCCAGTAAGTGAAGCAGATGCACTTTGCTCCTATGGGTCAGTTGGTTATCTGATGTTTGACCAATAGAAACACTTATTGTTATAACGAGTTTTATCACAACATTATGTCTAACCACAAACTATTACTAATTGAATATAACTAACTAAGAGTGTAATGTAGAATGACATTAGATGACATGTTGGACACATACAGTAACATGTGAGCAGCTGACAGATGTTTCCAGCTGCAGAGGTTGACCTGCAGGGCGGGGCCCGCACCGGCAGTCCGACAGGAACACATCCAAATAAGGCTGGAGGAAGTGATGACGTAGCTGGAAGCTGGCCATGTGATGTAGCGCCAATAACAGCTGAGCGGAGCTGTGACGCGCGCTTGGGGTTTCCGGTCATGGCGGCTGTCTGTGCTTCTGTCTATCGTTGGTCGGCCGCGGTCCAGCGGACAGACCGCGGCCGCGGCGCCGGTCCGAGCCCCGGACTGAAGCGGCTGCATGAGGCGCAGAGAGCGGAGCAGCTTCCGGGTTTGGACCGGTGTGCACGCTCATCGCTCGGTCCATATTTGGGCTTCCTCCGCGCCATATTTGGGAGCATACGTCACGCAGGAGTGTCTATAAAGCGCGAGCTTCATTCACAAAGTGTCACAACATGACACGTTCACTGGACGCTGGGATTCCGCAGCTCCGCGTCCTGCACTAAACACCCCTCACTTCTCCAGCGCGACCCGGAGCTGTCGAGCCTCACGGCCCGGCTCAGGTCGGGGAGCGGCTCGGTCCTCCCGAACCCAACGCTCGGTCCTCCCGAACCCAACGGCTCGGTGCTCCGCAGCTCCAGGAGCGGCCGCCGAGCTCCTCTGCCGCCGCCTCCAGCTCTTCCTCCTCCGCAGAGATGGCAGCGACCAAAGCGGAGCTGCTGCTGTCCGCCCTGCAGATCTCAGACCCGCTGAGCGGCTTCCTGCCGCCGCTCTCCCCGCTGGACGGCTTCCACAAGCTGGAGGAGCTGCACATGCTGCTGCAGCACGCCGCGGCCGCAGCGGAGGCAGCCGGGGAGTACGGAGGTGAGGAGCCGGGAGAGGGGGGAGGGGGAGAGGGGGAGGAGGGGGTGGGAGAGGGGGGAGTGGGGGGAGGAGCCGGGGGGGAGGGGGGGGAGAGAGGGAGGGAGGAGCGGGGAGAGGAGGGGAGAGGGGGGAGGAGGGGGGAGGAGGAGAGGACTGGGAGAGAGGGAGGAGGGAGAGGGGGGAGAGGGGAGAGAGGAGAGGGAGGGGGAGAGGGGAGGAGGGGGGAGGAGGGGGGGAGTGGGGGGAGGAGGAGGGAGGAGGGGGGGAGGGAGAGGAGAGGGGGGAGAGAGGGAGAGAGGAGCTGGGAGAGTGGGGGGGGGGGAGAGGGAGGAGGGGAGCGGAGAGAGGAGCGGGAGAGTGGGGGGGGAGGGGGAGAGGGAGAGGAGGGGAGAGGGGGGAGGGGAGGGAGGAGCGGGGAGGGGGGGGAGAGGGAGGGAGGAGCGGGGGAGAGGGAGGGAGAGTGGGAGGGGGAGAGGAGGGAGCTGGGAGAGAGGGGAGAGGAGGGGGAGAGTGGGAGAGAGGGAGGAGAGGAGCTGGGAGAGGGGGGAGGGGAGGAGAGGAGCTGGGGGGAGAGAGGAGCTGGGAGGAGGAGGAGGAGAGGAGCTGGGAGAGAGAGGAGGGAGGGGGAGAGGAGCGTGGGGGGGGGAGAGGAGCTGGGGAGGAGGAGGAGCTGGGGGGGAGGGAGCTGGGAGAGAGTGGGGGGAGAGGAGCTGGGAGAGGAGGAGGGAGAGGAGCTGGGAGAGGGGGAGAGGAGCTGGAGGAGGGAGGAGGGAGCTGGGGAGGGAGGAGAGGAGGAGAGGAGAGGGGGGGAGAGAGCTGGGAGGAGGGAGGAGAGGGGGGAGGAGTGGGAGAGAGGGGGAGAGAGGGAGGGAGGAGGGGGAGAGGAGAGGGAGGAGCGGGAGAGGAGCTGGGGAGAGGGAGGCTGGGTAGAGGGTGGGAGAGGAGAGGGGGGAGGAGGGGAGAGGGGGAGAGGAGCGGGAGAGGAGCTGGGAGAGGAGTGGGAGGGGGGAGGAGGGGAGAGTGGGGAGGAGGAGAGAGGAGCTGGGAGAGAGGGGGGGGAGAGGAGGTGGGAGGAGGGAGGAGAGAGGGAGAGAGGAGCTGGGAGAGAGGAGTGGGAGAGAGGAGCTGGGGAGAGAGGAGTGGGAGAGGGGGGGGAGAGTGAGGAGAGGAGCTGGGAGAGAGGAGGAGAGGAGCTGGGAGAGAGGAGCTGGGAGAGAGGGGAGTGGGGAGGAGAGTAGGAGAGGAGCTGGGAGAGAGGGGAGAGGAGCTGGGAGAGTGGGGGGGGGGGAAGGAGTGGGGGAGAGGGAGGAGAGGAGCTGGGAGAGAGGAGCTGGGAGAGAGGGAGGAGAGGAGCTGGGAGAGAGGAGTGGGAGAGAGTGGGGGGGGAGGAGCTGGGAGAGGGGAGAGGAGGGCTGGGAGAGTGGGGGAGAGAGGGGGAGGAGGGGGAGGAGGGAGCTGGGGAGGGAGGAGAGAGCTGGGGGGAGAGGAGCTGGGAGAGAGGGAGAGGAGCTGGGAGAGTGGGGGAGAGGGAGGAGAGGAGCTGGGGGGGAGAGGAGCTGGGGAGGAGAGGAGCTGGGGGGGAGAGGGGGGAGAGGAGCTGGGGGGGAGAGGGAGAGGAGCTGGGAGAGAGGAGAGCTGGGGAGAGTGAGGGGAGAGGGGGAGAGGGAGGAGAGGGAGGAGAGAGGGGGGAGAGGAGGAGAGGAGGGGGTGGGAGAGGGAGTTGTTAATTATGGAGAAAAAAGATGTTTGATAAATTAAGTTTGATTTAAACTGATGATGAAGAGTTTATTATTATTGTAAATAATTATAATTATAAATGTAACATCAATAATTAATGAATGAATTATTGTTGCTGTTAATAGTGATAATAAACAAAGGAATGATGATGCTGACTAGCTCCACCCTCTCAGGTGTCAGGTCTGCTTCCTGTTTCCTGACCTCCTCTTCTTCTTCTCTCAGATTCTCTGTTGGAGTTCCCGGACCTCCCCCCTCTCACCCCCCGACTCCCCCCTCTGGCCTACAGTGGTCGTTTCACCTTTGAACCCTCCAGCGGTGGCAGTGCCCTGTGGGCGGAGCCTCTGCTCAGCCTGTTCACGGGGTTGGTCAGCATGGCAGCTCCTCCCCCTGCAGCCAGCAGCTTCTCCACCCCTTCATCGTCATCATCATCGCTGTCCCAGCAGAGCTTCACCTGTGTCTCCGCTGACGTGGCCTCGGTCTTCTCCGCCACGCCGACGTACGCCTCTTCTGTCGGCTCCGACCTCCTCCCCCCCCCCGCTGACTCTCAGCAGAGCCCCCAGAACTTCCAGCCACATGGCCCCCCTCCTGCCTACCCCGCCTCCAGGCTTGAGGCGCCCTCCCTGGCGGTGCAGGTGCTCCCGGACTACCTCCTGTCGCAGCACGACGACCATCTGGGTCTGAACCAGGACCAGAAACCCGTGCTGCCGCAGACCCTGAACCCTCAGCTCACGCCGCTGTCCACCATCAAAGCCTTCTCCTCGCAGATCCAGACACAACCCCATGGCTCCGCCTACCAGCTCACCAAGTCCAGTCGAATCAGGAAGTCCCCTGTGAGCAGGCAGTGGAAGACTCCACCTCACGAGCGTCCGTACGCCTGCCCCGCCGACGGCTGTGAGCGCCGCTTCTCCCGGTCCGATGAACTGACTCGTCACGTGCGTGTGCACACAGGCCAGAAGCCGTTCCAGTGCCGCATCTGCATGCGCAGCTTTAGCCGCAGTGACCACCTGACCACGCACATCCGCACGCACACCGGAGAGAAGCCGTTCGCTTGCACCGAGTGCGGACGCAAGTTCGCCCGCAGTGACGAGCGCAAGCGGCACTCCAAGATCCACCAGAGACAGCGAGAACGCAAGACTGACAGGAGCTCCGCCTTTTCTGCCCCCCTCCCCGTCACAACACCACCCGCCTACTCCTCCCCCCACGCCTCCTTGCCCTGCTCCTCCTACACCTCCTCCGCTCGCAGCTCGCCCTCCCTCTCCAACTCGCTCTTCCCCTCCTCCCTCTGCTTCACCTCCCCCTCCTCCCCCCACCTGTATGCCTCTTCCTGCTCGTCGCCGACAGCGAGTCCTCGGTCGGAGCTCCCCTCCCCCCACAGCTCCAACCTCTGCTGACAACCAGGAAGTCCGCCGTGACCTTTGACCTCAGACTGAAACTTTGACATGAACGCTTTTCACACAAAAACTTTATTTTTGTGTTTGTCCAGTGTTGACGAGGTCAAAGGTCGATAGTCGTGTGCAGCAGAGCAGCCGACACGTGGCTGAGAGTTTGAGAGTCCGTCAGAAAATCTGAACCAAACTTTAATCTTCAGCACAAAAAACTCTGGACCAAAGTTCAGAAGCGAACTGCAGAATGTAGAGACTTGATGCTCTGTGGTTGTGTTTGTAGATGAAGTGTTTACCTACTGAGTAGGTCAGTGTCATATACTGAACATGTCTCTGCTTCAGAGAATAAAACGTGTAAACCCAGTTGGTGCTTGTATTTGAACATCCTCTCTGAGGCTCTGGAGCTTTCGATGGTATCACATGGTTTTCATCAAACTGTCGATCTCATCAGTCAGACCATGTTTGAATGAAGTCGGGTAAATATGAAATCTAAACATGAAACTGATTTTAATATTTGACGTCACAACAAAATCTGATGAAAATAATGAAGATAAAAAAAAGTTTAAAAGTTCAGATTGTAGAGTTTTGATGAACACATCGAAAACATGTTTATCTTTACATTATAGATAAAGGTAGGTCCCCACAACAATCCCCAAAACACACACACACACACACTTCTATTTCACGTGAACCTTAAAACCAGATGTGGGACCTCACACAGATGTGGACCGAACCAAATGTCTCCACTCTGCAGGGTGTGTAACACTGGTCCTCACAAAGATAGAGGTAGAAATACACACACACACACACACTCCAGTCTGGCCTGCCGTTCCTGTCCGTAGACTTATTATGTCACAGTACACACACACACACACACACACACACACACACTGTGTCTGGGCGTCCCGCCAGTTAAGAGGAGGCTGGCCAACCGGAAGCTCCTTGTAGGGGCATCAGGAAGTCCACTGCTCAGAAAGGAAACACCATATTTAGTCTTGTCAGTTTTCCTGCAGTGTTCACACACTAACACACACACACACACGCACACACACTGTGTCTACAGGAATAGTTCAGTGAGTAGTTTTTGTGTCACATGTGATTGTTTGTTGTTGTGTGTTTGACAACATAAATGAAACACTTGTTTTTCCGGTGCTAGCTAAGTGACCCTGAACATGTCCACATTCTGCCCTCAGTGAATCATGGGTAGCAGATTGGTGGGAGGTGGTTCGACTCTGCACAGCTCTGACTTCACGTCATCGATATGTGCTGGAGTTTGTTCTTCTTCAGTCGCTGTATTTGAATGAAGAGTTAAGGAATAGAGACGGATCTGAAGCGGTTACAGCGCCAAAAGGCTCAGTGGCCGGGAGGTGCATTACACCTGTAGTGGTTTAGCACTACCATAGAGAATGAATGGGAAACAGTTCCTGGCTCCCACGCGGGCTTTAATGCATCTTTGACTTTCCAGGTTTATGTATTGGATTTATTTTACTTTAATCTTAAATCTTAAACCAAAATATATATTAATTCTTGTTTTTCCTGGTTATTTATCTTAAAAATTAAGATTTTGACTTCACTCAACACAGATAATAGACACAAACTCTTCAGGTCTTTATTTGTGATTTATTTGAGACCTCAGTGAAAACTTCCATCACAAAAATGAATGTTTACTGTATGACCTCATGAGTATGAGGTCAATATAAGATAAGATATGATAAGATAAAATAAGATAAGATAAGATAAGAAGTCCCACAATGGTGAAATTTGCATTAGTTGACATAATAGTGTAGTTATGAGTGAAACATCTTAACATCTGTGACACAGACCGTGACAGTGTCCTGTCCATCTTCTCATTTCACCAAGACGTTTGCAACAGTTTTCAATTTACAAGGGAAGCACTGTGTCAGTTGGTACTTCAGATTGTGTGGTGGGTACAGTGTCAGTTGGTACTTCAGATTGTGCGGTGGGTACAGTGTCAGTTGGTACTTCAGATTGTGTGCTGGGTACAGTGTCCATTGGTACTTCAGATTGTGCGGTGGGTACAGTGTACGTTGGTACTTCAGATTGTGTGGTGGGTACAGTGTCAGTTGGTACTTCAGATTGTGTGCTGGGTACAGTGTCCGTTGGTACTTCAGATTGTGTGGTGGGTACAGTGTCCGTTGGTACTTCAGATTGTGTAGTGGGTACAGTGTACGTTGGTACTTCAGATTGTGTGGTGGGTACAGTGTCCGTTGGTACTTCAGATTGTGTAGTGGGTACAGTGTACGTTGGTACTTCAGATTGTGTAGTGGGTACAGTGTACGTTGGTACTTCAGATTGTGTGGTTGGTACAGTGTACGTTGGTACTTCAGATTGTGTGCTGGGTACAGTGTCAGTTGGTACTTCAGATTGTGTGGTGGGTACAGTGTCAGTTGGTACTTCAGATTGTGCGGTGGGTACAGTGTCGTTGGTACTTCAGATTGTGTGGTGGGTACAGTGTCCATTGGTACTTCAGATTGTGTGGTTGGTACAGTGTCAGTTGGTACTTCAGATTGTGGGTGGTACAGTGTACGTTGGTACTTCAGATTGTGTGGTGGGTACAGTGTCAGTTGGTACTTCAGATTGTGTGCTGGGTACAGTGTCAGTTGGTACTTCAGATTGTGTGGTGGGTACAGTGTCATTGGTACTTCAGATTGTGTGCTGGGTACAGTGTCCGTTGGTACTTCAGATTGTGTGCTGGGTACAGTGTCCATTGGTACTTCAGATTGTGTGCTGGGTACAGTGTCCGTTGGTACTTCAGATTGTGTGCTGGGTACAGTGTACGTTGGTACTTCAGATTGTGTGGTTGGTACAGTGTACGTTGGTACTTCAGATTGTGTGCTGGGTACAGTGTACGTTGGTACTTCAGATTGTGTGTTGGGTACAGTGTACGTTGGTACTTCAGATTGTGTGGTGGGTACAGTGTCAGTTGGTACTTCAGATTGTGTGTGGGTAAGTCTGCGAGTGTACGTTGGTACTTCAGATTGTGTGCTGGGTACAGTGTACGTTGGTACTTCAGATTGTGTGCTGGGTACAGTGTCAGTTGGTACTTCAGATTGTGTGGTGGGTACAGTGTACGTTGGTACTTCAGATTGTGTGCTGGGTACAGTGTCAGTTGGTACTTCAGATTGTGTGGTGGGTACAGTGTCAGTTGGTACTTCAGATTGTGTGCTGGGTACAGTGTCAGTTGGTACTTCAGATTGTGTGCTGGGTACAGTGTCAGTTGGTACTTCAGATTGTGTGGTGGGTACAGTGTCAGTTGGTACTTCAGATTGTGTGGTGGGTACAGTGTCAGTTGGTACTTCAGATTGTGTGGTGGGTACAGTGTCCGTTGGTACTTCAGATTGTGTGCTGGGTACAGTGTCCGTTGGTACTTCAGATTGTGTGGTTGGTACAGTGTCCAGTTGGTACTTCAGATTGTGTGCTGGGTACAGTGTCAGTTGGTACTTCAGATTGTGTGGTCGGTACAGGGTTTGCAGGTTCGCAGATGCTGGGAGGTGGATCTTTTGTAGTGCTTAAACGAAGGGGGAGAGAGAGGAAACCATTAATCATATGAACTTGCAGAATTTTATTGACCCGTCCTTTGGCTGTAGCGTCCTAACTGAATATTAGTCCAGGTGGCTAGAAGCTGTAACTTGTAAACGCAATAATCGCTTAAACTCTTGGCGAGCGACCATCAACACCACAAGAAACCTCCTCATGCCAAAATACAAACAAAGGCTGAAACGGGAGGTTCCGGTTCAAAGGGAGGTCACATGATGGACAGACCAATCGGTGGCCACTCTGCAAGACGCTCTAGATGACGCAAAACTGGGATATGTTCATGCTAAGCTCTGATGATATCAACATGTTTATGGAAGTGGCCGTGGGATTTATCAGTCGGCTGGTGGATGATACAGTCCACAAAACCACCATCAGAATGTTCCCAAACATTTGTGTTTTCTGTGCACTGAGCTGATAGGACATCAATGTCTTCCACCTCCTGTTGACCTTTACTTGTGCAACTGTGCTGGATTTGATTCCTCTTTCTAAAACAGTGCCAGACAGCAGACGGGTTTTTTTTACCGCTGATTAGAAAACATCCGAGGAGCAGAGTCACAGGTTGAATGACGCAGGTAATACGCCTCACGCAGATGTCGTTCATTAATCGTAATCGAGGTAAAAGTTTGAAATAATCGTGATATTGATTTGGAGTCATATGGCCCAGCCCTAATTAATCCTGTTTACACACTTCGAGACGACACTTGTTGAGGGGACTGCAGGACAAGGAGACAGAAAGATTTTGCGAACGTGACTATAAAGAAATAAATGAGAGTTAAAGTGTAAAAGTGTCTTCTGACTTTTCTTTGCTGTCATCTTCTTCTTTCAGGTCTTTGTCATCTTCATCTGAGTCGTCTGAGGCAACTACACAACACAGAGTAAAAGAGCAACAAACACAAAATAATCAAACACTGAACTTCTGCATTTTAATTAGATGAATAATCCAATATTTTCCATATGAGCAACAGGAGGTTAGATAAAGACAGAGACGACTCCCGGCAACACTTCACATGTTGGAAACATTAGTCATAGAATAACATTAATTCATGTTTCGTCCTAACACGAACACACTGGAAATCCAGTCAAGACATTTTTCAGGTGTCACTGTAAAATTGGATATTTTATTTTAAATTGAATGTGTGGAAGCTCAGAATATGAAAATGTCCAAATACTTCCGGATAATATGTTCTCAGGTGAGTAATGTAAACATGATATTTGTAGTTCTTACCTGAAACGAAGAGTCCAAGGACCACACCTGAAACACACAGTGTCAATAAGACTTTAATAACTGACACTACTGTTCATTTATTTACGCACGTATCTATAACAGGTTTGAAAATACTTTCGAGGATTTAATTTTTTTAATATTAGTCTGAAAATTGTTCTGTTTTAATGAAATTTTAAAATTAACCTTTACACAAAGATTGAGACATTTTAATTAGCTGAATTTGCTGCTACATCCAACATTTAGCCCACGATCACAACAATTAGGGCTCCGACTAACTATTGTTTTCATTATCAATTAATCTGCAAACCTTTTTTAAATCAAATTATTTGTTTTATCTATAAAACATCAGAAAAGAGTGAAAAGGTTTCTTGATTTAAATTGTTTGACTTACTGTTGCAACTTCAGTAACAATTTATCAGGAAATTGTGATTATTAATGATGAAAATGTATGTTAGAGGTATGATAAGAATATATAAGGACAGACAGAGGTATGTATGTATGGAGAATGTAAATGTGTGGGGCTACTCACAGGTCAGCAGGATGAGCTTGAGTGAAGTCATGTTGGCAGCAGCTCAGCAGTCGAGGCTCTGATCCTCACACACGACAACTTGCTGTTTAAAAGGAGAATGTGACGTCTGATCTGGGAACTGTGAACTGATCAGGAGCACATCCTGCGGGGGGGTTGGGTCACAGGCCCAAGGCCAACGCAAAGATAGTCTCACATCAAGTTGTCTTTCTTCAGTTCAGTTCTCACAAACAGGCTCATAAAGGAGGCTCTTCAGGGGATCTTTACTTTGGGATGGCAGACAAACTTACAGCACATCTTTCTGGTGGAATGGTGGGAAACCTCTGCAGTCGCTGGTTAGAACAAGTTAAAGTCACCATATTCACATAGCCACCATTTCCCTTTGACAAAATTATGTATCAGCTATAATGCAGCCAGCCACCAGGGGGTGAGCCAGATTATTTGGCTTCACTTTTGTTGAATCGCATGTCGTCCATCTTTATTTACAGTTTATTATTTGAAGCAGCATTAAGTCTTCTATTGATTCTGGATCAGTCTTGAGGTTTTGGTCTCATGTCCCTGGTTGATCGCTGCTTAGAGGTCGACACCAAGGGTGTGTGTGTGTGTGTGTGTGTGTGTGTGTGTGTGTGTGTGTGTGTGTGTGTGTGTGTGTGTGTGTGTGTGTGTGTGTGTGTGTGTGTGTGTGTGTGTGTGTGTGTGTGTGTGTGTGTGTGTGTGTGTGTGTGTGTGTGTGTGTGTGTGTGTGTGTGTGTCGTTGTCCTCACTCCAGGCTGTGATTGTTGTACACACAGTAACAACCTATAGGTGAGTTCTGGTCAAACTGATCTCTGACGTTAATATCTCATCAGATTTGTCTCTTTTAATGTCCTAGTAAACGTAAATTGGGATTCTGTCATGATGAATTGTTGTCATTCTTCCATATGATTATAAACGACGTCACGTGTTTCGTCCTACAGGGTCCAGAGATTGTTGAACTATGCATGATGTCATTTTCTGAATTCTTCATGACATCATGTGATGGGGAATATTTTTCTGACCAATAAAAGCTTCAGATTGTCCCTCTGTTGTTTGCAGAGATTGTTCTTGTTGACATTGACCTTCGACCAATCTGCTCCAGACACACACACACACACACACACACACACACACACACACACACACACACACACACACACACACACACACACACACACACACACACACACACACACACACACACACACACACACACACACACACACACACACACACAGCTTTGATATTTATTCTTTTTTTTTTTACAGGAAACAGAAACAAAACAACAGCAACAGTTCAGCAAATCATACAGCTTTAAAAAACAGTGTACTTATACATTTGACTTTAAAACTCTTTACTGTTGCTATGGTTACACTTAGTGTCTCTAAATCAGAGACATTTATCAGCAATGACGCAGACGCCCACGTTCTCTTCCTGATTGGTTCTTATCAGTCACATGACTCGACAACCAGCGGTGAACACAAATTGCGCTAACACTTCCTGTAACAGTTCCATAATGTGTCAGTGTAGCCTGTGTGTGTGTGTGTGTGTGTGTGTGTGTGTGTGTGTGTGTGTGTGTGTGTGTGTGTTGTGTGTGTGTGTGTGTGTGTGTGTGTGTTCAGCTTATTGACTTTTAAATGTTTAAAGGTTTAATGTGTGTGTCTGTTGAATTAGAATTTGTGGTCTGTGGTCGGTGGTCGATGTTCGGTGGTCGATGGTCCTGCTGTGTTGGGCGGGTCTCTAGTCCAGAGTGTAGATGTTCTCCTGGACCGGTCGTCTCATGCGGATCTCATAAATGATGTGAGGAGGTTCTTCAGACGAGAAACTGGAAGATAAAAGTCGACACATGACTGAGGAGGATCAAACCAGAAGGATCCAGAACCTTTAGTCCAGGAACTTTTCAACTCAAAGGTTCCTTAAGTGAGTGCTGAAGGCAGTTCCACTCCTGTCCAGCAGGTGGTGGTAAAGTAGTAGACTGTACAACAATGATGACATAAACAGACAAGCAGTTTTTGGAAAGTGCCAAATTAGATTACTGTTTGATTACACTCACCAGTTTAACAATTATTGTCCTTATAGATAAACTTGTAGATTTTATGTTTTCAATAATGAAAGTTCAACATAAAATAAAATGTCAATATCCGACATGTCTAAGACATATATATGTCTTAGTGTTTTAAACTCACCAGCCGCTCGTTAAGGCTCTGCTGTGAACTCCACCTGCAGAAGAAGAGTTGAATCAACAGGAATCACATGAGAATCATATTGAGAAGCAACATATGAGTCAGTGTGTTGAGTTTGACCTGAACGTACGTCTGAAGGCCAGAAAGAGGAGAACTGATCCCAAGGTCAACAACACGGTGAGGGAGAGAGAGAGCACGGTCACATTAATGTGAAGAGAGAGAGAGGGTAGAGAGTCCTCCACCTGGCAGAGAGAGAGAGGGGGGGGGGGGGGGGGGGGGGGGAGGGAGAGACGGTCACATATGTGAGGAGAGAGGGGGAGGGAGGGAGGAGGAGGGGGGGAGGAGAGAGGACGGGTCTATGTGAAGAGAGGAGAGGGGAGAGGAGAGGGAGAGAGGAGAGAGAGGGAAAGAGAGAGGGGGAGGGAGAGAGGGAGGAGAGAGGAGAGAGAGGAGAGGAGAGAGAGAGAGAGAGAGAGAGGAGGTTTGGATTTAACCTTATAATACTTCAAATGTACTAATATCAAAACTCTTCATGTGTCTGTAGGCGACGTCTCAACTAAATTAACTTCTACTTTAACTTCATTCTTCTCCCCATGAATCCTTATATATATGATTGTGTGAAGCTATATAACCAGTTTGTTGTGTTATTTCCTGTGGTGATTAATAAAGCTTTCCCTCCAGAGGATGAATCGGCCCGGTTGCTTCCAGGAGTCCGACCGGACGTCTGTGGTTCACCAGTCAGACACGGTCAGACCGCTTTGAACGCAGCTTTTGTTTCTTCACTTCACTTCCTGTTTTGACTTTTCTGTGTTCCAGGTTTCCCCTGTAGTGCCCCCTGCAGGTGAGTCTAGTCACAGACGCGGTGGTGGTGATGGTTGGGTGGGGGGGCTACTCACAGTGCCGGTGTCGGAGCGCAGCAGCGTGGAGTTCCTCCTCAGAAGGTCCAGCTGAGACGAGAGCAGAGTTTTCCAGTTCACTACGAAGAGTCGGACACAAAACAGACAGTTATATAAACATGTCGATTTATTTCAAATTCTTCTTCTATTCACGACCTTATGTTCCTTTTATTTTGAATCCACTCTCCAGGACTGTACTGCACAAAACGACTGTATCTCCATCGTGTGTAAAACAACCGCCATGATGGAATGTTAAAGCAATGCATGCTGGGACGTGTGGATCAGCTGAAGATGTTTGTGAACCTGATGAATCCTTCGTCTGACCTGTGGAGGCCGACGGCTCCGAGACTGGATCTGTCACCGTCGTGGTTGGAGGAGATGTTGTAACCGGAGCTGAGAATGAAACCAGATGAACTCGTGAGATCAGATTAGCTCTGACGTCCCGTTGGATCAAAGAGACGATGAAGGAGGAGAAACAGTGGAAACATCAAGACAGAAGTAAAGACGTCATCGCTCTCACCTTCCACTACTCTCAGGTTCATGATCACCTTCTTGTCGTTGAAGATCCCATCGATGTCGACCCTGCAGCAGTACGGCCCGCTGTCGCTCCGCCGCACGTTCTCGATGTCCAGGTCCATGTGTCCGTCCAGGATGTCCCCCTCCAGCCGGTAGCGGTCCTCCACCTGCAGGTTCGGACAGAGACAGAGATTGTATATTTTCTTTCACTGATGAAGACGTGACGTCGTAGAGACAGACATCACCTGACATGGGGTCACCTGACATGAGGTCACCTGACATGAGGTCACCTGACATGAGGTCACCTGACATGAGGTCACCTGACATGGGGTCACATGACATGAGGTCACCTGACATGAGGTCACCTGACATGAGGTCACCTGACATGGGGTCACCTGACCTTGGAGACGACGCCCTTCTCGTCCGTCTGCACCAGGATGTTGCTGCACCAGAAGGTTCCGCAGCCGCGGCCCCAGCAGACCCGACTCAGACCCAGACGCTTCACCGAGTACTGACAGGACAGGGAGGCCACGCCCCCCTCGGGCACCTTGAAACAGGAAACGGACCAAAACTGTCCGCCTGCAGCAGACACACATACGTCACACATGTACACAACAACACAGACACACAGGAACATACGTCACACATGTACACAACAACACAGACACACAGGAACATACGTCACACATGTACACAACAACACAGACACACAGGAACATACGTCACACATGTACACAACAACACAGACACACACAGGAACATACGTGACACATGTACACAACAACACAGACACACACAGGAACATATGTCACACATGTACACAACAACACAGACACACACAGGAACATACGTGACACATGTACACAACAACACAGACACACACAGGAACATACGTCACACATGTACACAACAACACAGACACACACAGGAACATACGTCACACATGTACACAACAACACAGACACACAGGAACATATGTCACACATGTACACAACAACACAGACACACACAGGAACATACGTGACACATGTACACAACAACACAGACACACAGGAACATACGTGACACATGTACACAACAACACAGACACACACAGGAACATACGTGACACATGTACACAACAACACAGACACACACAGGAACATACGTCACACATGTACACAACAACACAGACACACACAGGAACATACGTCACACATGTACACAACAACACAGACACACACAGGAACATACGTCACACATGTACACAACAACACAGACACACAGGAACATACGTCACACATGTACACAACAACACAGACACACACAGGAACATACGTGACACATGTACACAACAACACAGACACACAGGAACATACGTCAGACATGTACACAACAACACAGACACACAGGAACATACGTGACACATGTACACAACAACACAGACACACACAGGAACATACGTCAGACATGTACACAACAACACAGACACACAGGAACATACGTGACACATGTACACAACAACACAGACACACACAGGAACATACGTCAGACATGTACACAACAACACAGACACACAGGAACATACGTGACACATGTACACAACAACACAGACACACACAGGAACATACGTCACACATGTACACAACAACACAGACACACACAGGAACATACGTCACACATGTACACAATAACACAGACACACACAGGAACAAACGTCACACATGTACACAATAACACAGACACACAGGAACATACGTGACACATGTACACAACAACACAGACACACACAGGAACATACGTCACACATGTACACAACAACACAGACACACACAGGAACATACGTCACACATGTACACAATAACACAGACACACACAGGAACAAACGTCACACATGTACACAATAACACAGACACACAGGAACATACGTCACACATGTACACAACAACACAAAATATAATCAATCAATCAATCGAATTTTATCAGTATAGCCCATATTCACAAATCCCAGTTTGTCTCATGGTCTTTAACGAGGTGAGACGTCCTCTGTTCTTCACCCTCAACAAGGGCAGAGGACGTCTCACCTCACACAGACACACAACAACCACACAACAACACACAACAACCACACAACAACCACACAACAACCACAAAGAGAGAGAAAACCTTCATATTTGTCTGTGTGGTTTTTGTAGTATGTTAATCAGCGTTGAACGTGTGATGAAGATGAAGTTCGTCATCACTCAGCTCGAGAGCTTCTCTAGAACAGTTCACACTGTTGTGATGTCATCAGACTGTGATGTTATTAGTTGTGATGTCAGCGCTGTGTCTCACCTGACAGGACGAAGAGGAAGATGATGAAGGTCTGAGGCGATGGACAGCGGAGAGACGAGACGGCGGCCATGCTGTGTGTGTGTGTGTGCGTGTGTGTGTGCGTTGTCTAGTTAGACAACAACACAGTGTGACTCTGTGATGGAGCTGTGTGTGGGGTCATTGAGGGAGGGGAGAGAGACACTGTTTCTGTGTGTGTGTGTTTCTGGAGTTGTCAGGGTTCAATACCATCGTTGTGAGGACATTTTGGTCGGTCCTCACTTTTTCCATGGACTGTTTGACAGTACAGACTTAGTTTTAGGGTTAGAATCAGGTTTAGGTTAGAGTCAGGCTCAGGTAAGGGGCTAGGGAATGTATTATGCCAATGATTGTACTCACTGAAATAGAAGTACAAACTTGTGTGTGTGTGACATGGACACTAATATTAACAAAGGGGAGGGGCCCGCAACGTATTTTAGAAGTTGTGAAAGTGGACGACCCATCGACACAGTGTGACATCATCCAACAACCACCAATCACACGATCACAGATTTCTGCTGTTCTACTAAAGGAAGGAGATACTGAGGACAGAAGGACTTTATCTGTCTGTAACACACACACACACACACAGACACACACACACACACACACACACACACACACACACACACACACACACACAGGGACCGACTGTGTGGAGATGTCGTTGCCTCACAGTCGACTCATTATTCACATCAAATATTTCTTCTCCAGTTTTTTCTTTGGAAACTAAGAATCAGACGATTTCATTGGAAAATGTAATAATTTGACCACGTTTCACTTTGAGGAAAAAAGTGAAACGAACTTTATTTAAACGTTTCCTCCTGAAAGCAGCAGCTGGATGAGAGTGAGTCTGATGTGTGAGTGTGAACAGGAGAAAGTTTCCTCCTTCTCTCCCTGAGCGTCTGTTCTCTGTGACTCTGCTGAGTGGGTTCCATCTCCTGAGAGAAGAACTGACTCAGAGTCAGCTTCAACTGTCACAACCAGCTGCAGCTGAAGAGTGAAGCTGAACTGAGATCAGTTAGAAACACTCTGAAGTTATTAACAACCAGAGTTTATCTCCAATATTCAGCAGGAAACTGTTGAAACATGAAGAGTTCTGAACAGAGTTTGGTGGATTTGTTCCAGCGGCAGCTCTTCAGGGTCAGGAAGCAGAGGATCATGGGTAATGACCACGACACAGTCAACACATTGATTCACTTCATCAGACACAGAGACCAGCAGAGTTCACCATGTGTGGCTGCAGGGGGCGCTGTTCATCAGGGATTTTGTATTAAATTGTATTATATATATTTGGGTTAGTATATACATCAATATGTATATATATTGACTTTTCCTCTCTTTAGAAGAGAGAGAGAGATCAACTGGGATTTGTATTTATAAGTTATATAACTTGTTTTGGTGAAGGAAGCTCATTTTCATTCGAGGGACTTTTATTGTGAAGATTGTTGTGTCCGGAAGTTGTTAGCCCGATGCCGTGACGCGGAGCTAAGTCCGGTGGTTTTATCCGGTAACGTTAAAGTAACGAGAAGCAACGTGTGTCGGTCCGCGGGAACAGGTGCGAGCGGATGTAGAGGAGCCGGATGTAGAGGGCCGGATGTAGAGGAGCCGTGGAACTCTTTTAAAGTCACATGTAACGCCGGAGACAAGCGGACGTACAGGCGGCTAACGTTAGCTAACTATGTGGTGACGCTAACAGGAATAGCTCGAGCTCACGGGGGCTGAATGGCGTCGAGGCGGAGCCCCTGGTGGAGTCGACCCGGGCAGCAGTGAAGGTGAGCCCGCTACGAGCCGACTGTCAGCCCCGGAGCTAGCTGTTAGCTGTAGCCCTGGAGCTAACTGTCAGCCCGGAGCTAACTGTTCAGCTGTTCAGCCCCGGAGCTAGCTGTTAGCCCCGGAGCTAACTGTGAGCTGTCAGCCCCGGAGCTAACTGTTAGCTGTTCACCCCGGAGCTAACTGTCAGCCCCGGAGCTAGCTGTTAGCTGTCAGCCCCGGAGCTAACTGTTAGCCCCCGGAGCTAACTGTTAGCTGCTTAGCCCCGGAGCTAACTGTCAGCTGTTAGCAGTTCAAACTAATGACACAGGGTAACTCGCTGGTTAACAGTTGACGAGTCCGAACTGATCGAATGCAGATAACCCACCCAGTTAAAGGTCCTGTGTCACTAACACGTGACACGTCTCTTTATATATTAAGTTAAACTTTAACACCAATGTAATAACCTGACCCAATATGATTAATCTCCATAGTAACCAATGCAGTTCCCAGTGGACAGTGGTGGAGTTGCTTACTGAAATGATGAATAGATTGATCCAATAGTACTGACTAATATTGTGAATAATGTAATAATCGTTATGTCTACTTGTGCAGATGCAACATTGAAAATGTTGTAATAATTGTGGGACCTTGAGTTTTCCCTCTGGCGTCCCCAGGATGCTCCAGGGGCCGTACGGCAGCCTGGACCGGGACCGGCCCCTCATCCGGCTGCCCTTCACCAGCTTCGCTGTGGCCACGGTTCTGCTGCCGCTGACCGGCCTCATCGCCTGCCTCTTCATCTCCCTCGTGTACCACTATGAGGACGCTACGTATACACACTGTCATGTAAGTCCTCACCACACGCTGTAATAAAGATCACGTCTCTACTTCCTCCTCTAATGAAACCAAAGTATGTTCAATCTTGGTGATGACATCATGTGAGTGGACCCGTGTTCTGCCCATACACTCGACCAATCAGCAGTCAGCCTCAGCTGTCACACAATCTGTGATAAGAACGACCTGAAATGACAGAAACCATCTTCAGGATCCCACCACCAAGATCAGGCAAAGGGACTCCGGGGGAGAAGTCCAGTCCATAACATGTATTGATGAGACATTATTTATTTGATGTGATAAGGATGGAGGAGAGGAAGGTAGAACCCCAGAAGGTTTATGACCTGTACTAAAGCCTGCTGCCAGGGGGCGATCAAGACACTTGGTTAACTTCAGGCAGCTTCATGTGTCCTCTTGTAACAGTGTCAGTCTTGACACTCTCTGATTTTAGTTTGTTTGGTTCGTGTCTTCTTTTTATCTTTATTAATTTCATGTATGGGCCATTTCCCTTATCAGACTGTCTTAGTGAGTCATCCTGTGAATCAGATGTGGTTTCGACTGCCTTGCATTAATGAGACTTGCTCAAGTTGACCCGTTGTTTCCTGCCTGCAGCTCACCTTCCACTCAAAAAAAGCTCCACAAGGAATCAGGATGTTTTCAACGTGATTTAATGAAGACGACAAATCAAGTTCTCCTGTTTTGATGTTTATCATCAGAGTATTAATATTTAACAAACATTATATGTAGTGTGAGCAGCTTTAAGAACAAAGTGTTTACTAATGTTCTCTTTGTTTTTCATGTTGTATATTTTTATATTTGATAATTGTTGGTCATATGTTTCAGCTCGTTTGTTATTTTCAACAAAGACTAAAATTCTTTCTGAATTGAAGTTAAAATATACGTCTTCTTTTCACCAACCAGGTGTCAAACTACCTCCCGTCCATCAGCGCCGCCATCAGCCGCATGCCGGAGCGCTACATCTGGCGCTGTTGCATCGGCCTTCACTCTGCACCACGCTACCTGGTGGCCGTCGCCTATTTCAACTTCTACCGCAGCCGCTTTGCCAAGAGGCTCCTGGAGCTGCTGCTCAGCGGACTGGTTCTCCTCTGCAGCCTCACCGAGAACACGGGCCTGCTGCTGCTCACATACGTGTCGTCCACGGAAACGTACAGTGAGTACGACACGGTCAGCTGACCCAGGTCCTGCAGTCAGGATTTAAACGTCAGAGGAGAGAGATCTAACATGAGGTTAATGCCTCGTTTCCACTGCGAGGATAATCTTTTATCATCGACTCATCAGAACTCGTACTGTTTCTCTGCAGGTCTTCATAAAAACGGCTTCATCGTGTTTGTAGCGAGCTCGCTGCTGCACATGCTCTTTACGTGCTGGCTGTGGCAGGTGATCAGGAGATACTGTGTGAACCCAGAGGTAAATCAACTTTTCACTGTCTGATGTATTATCAGAGCTTATTGTACTGTACCAGTTAAATCAATGTGAAGGTTTATTTTTACATGAATTGTGAAAATGAGTTCTACGTTTGCGTCGCTTTAATATTCGACAGGGCGTCTGATGCTCGTCATAACGACAGCAACCAATCAATTTCCTGCTCGAGACCCACAACATGGGCGACCATTTCAACAGCTGTCATGGCTGACCTCAGAACAGGGGATTCCCCACCTCCATAATCAATCCTCCATTCTGACATTTGATTTCAGATAGAATGTGTATATGATAGTTTTGAAGGTTGTTTTATCTTCATGTTAATTTATTTTAGGATAATAAAATTATTTATTCTATCAATAATTAATACCTTGACGTATTTGTATTGATATACTTTATTTATAGATATGATAAACATTCTGTGACATAGAACTACGTCAACCATCAGGACTGTTTGAAGCAGTGACGACTCCTCATCTGTAGGGGGCGCTGCAGGCCAGTGAGTGCTTCATAACCACACAGCAGGGTTTTATTGCTCTGGTGGAGGAAGTTCAGGTCTCAGTGTGTTGGAGGTTTGAGGACATTCAAGTATAATATATTATATATTATATAACATAATAATTCTCCAGGAGCTTCACTCGTCTCCAGATGTTAAACTGCAGCGTCAGGTTCTCTCACTCGAGCAGCACATGGACAATCAAGTTCCCAATTTAACATCTGACTCAAACTTTATTTAGGTTCTTCCTTGTTTCAGTCACACACACACACACACACCTGTGGGGTTAAAGTCTTAAACCATCAGACTCTGAGCAACAATAGTAATAATAAGTAATAAAGATATGATTGAGTGAATTCTGTTGCTCATGTTCAATTCTCTGTTTCTCAGGAAGTGACATCATACAAATGGAAGGTGCGTCTCTTCCTGTTTAACGTCAGCTGTTGTCTGGCTGCAGCGTACTTCTTCAGACGCCACAACAACTTCTGTGAGACCGGAGGTACGACTCTAAAGTTCAGATCATGATCAAGTGTCTGTTGATTTTCAGTTCAGTGAGTTCACTACAGTCAAAGTTCCACTCAACACATGTTGTACACATGAAAACACTTCATCTCTGACGCAGAGCCCAACACAATTTATCCCCAGTGTGGCTGCAGGGGGCGCTGTTGACAGTGTTGATTTGAAAGATGTCAGTGATTCTGCAGCCTCAGAGTTTTTAAGAAGCTAAAAGTTAAAGAATCCATCACCTGCAGATTATCTGTTGGTTTATTTTTTTCAGCAACTGTCAAAATGTTCAGTCAGACTTTCATTCTTCAGGTTTCAATTGATGAGACGATCCTTGTCTGTGGCTCTCTCTCTCCAGTCTACACCTGTTCGCCCTGTTTGAATACCTGGTGGTCTTCTCCAACATGGCCTTCCACATGACGGCCTTCTGGGACTTTGGGAGCAAGGAGGTGATAGTGGCCACGCCCCCTGAAGACAAACGATACTGAAGCCTTCAGTCAGTTCGGACGTCGCCCGGATTCCAGCGACAGACTTGCTGCTCTGCAGAGTTAACGTCTGTAGTTTGTTCTGTCGTCTGATCACAGCAGCGGATTTATCCTTCATTGTTTCCATGAACTGATTCACTCTCAGCACCGAGTGTGTTCTCAGTGTTTAACACAAGTTCTGAGACGAGACTTTAAACGACAACAATATACTCAACATGAATCTTCTTTAATGATGAGTCGATGGTTATCTCCTGTTCAGCAACACAGCAAGTGACCTGTGTGTGTTTTTATATTGTATGATATGTATACTTGTGAGGACCATTTTAAAGACTTATAGACTTTACAGAGTCGGGACCTTTTTGCAAAGTGAGGACATTTTCTCTGAGGCTTGTTTGAGGGTTAAGACGTGTGTGTGTGTTCTCAAAGATGGTTTCTGTTCTCATCGCAACATAGACTCTAGCAGTTTGGTAATGGAAAAGATGTGCCTGTTCAGAGGTGTTAACATTTTGAATAAAATCTAAAATGTAAGTTAACTGCTTGACATCCATTGTTTCTGAAACTCAGCAAACAGGAAGTTAGCTTTGTTACTGCGGCTCAGTCCATGTTTGTTTATCAGGCGACTGTCCGAAGTCTTTCGTGCATCACATTCAGCTTTTGTTCAAGAGTCAGAAGCTTTGAGCTGGAGACGAGGGACAGGAAGAGGAAGCTGATATCCTGAACTGAGGAGAATCACAACAACAACACAAACCAAGGGGGACGTCCACCTGATTGCTCGTCCTCGTCCAAACGCTTCAGTTCTGCTTCTAACTGCACATGTTTGGTAGATTTTCTGTACAATAATAACAACGTGACATTTTCAGGAGTGTTTGTGGTTTAATTACTGAATTGTCTGACATCATAAAAGCTACTTCATGGTTTGAGGAAGTTGTTTGTCTGAACAGGAGCAGAGGCCCGATGGAGGTAGTGACCAGGGGGAGCACTTAGTGCTACTTTAGTAAAGGTTCTGATCTGATACAAATAAAACTACATTTTTACATCGACCTTCACATGAAGCTCCAAAACCTGTAAACAGCTGTTCAGGCTGACGGGCTCCCTGCATGGAGACGCTCGTCACCTCCCACATCGGGCAGTCCTCATAACAGCTGGACGGTATGATGGAAGACAAAGACCAGATCTGTTTTAACTTTTCATTTAATTTGTTATCAGTGAAGATGAAAACCACAAACCCCCAAATATCTTTTCGTACTTGTACTCAGCCAAACACCTGAAGCCCGGTAGTGTTCGAGTCACATGGTTTCTTTCTGCACCGGAACTCAACATCCTGCGAAGCTGCTCGCATTTCAAACACTTTCACTTTGTCGTCTTAATTAAATTCAGGTACTTTTACAAACATAAGACATTTTAAATTTTCAGTCTCAGTTTTTGCACAAAATTGTACCAAACCCATCGTGTCCCGTCGTCCCTCGGGGTCATGTGGGGTCATGTGGGGTCATGTCGGGTGGAGGCCCTACAGCAGGACGCAGGGCCTCTTGGTGACGGTGGGCTGCGGGTTGAGGAAGGCCCTCACGGCCTCGGCGAACACGTCCTTTATACCGTCCTGGTTGAGGGCCGAACACTCCATGTAGCGGATGGCTTGGATCTGGCGGGCGAGGGCGGTGCCCTGCTGGTTGGTGATGGGCGACTGGTTCTGCTCCTTCAGCTTCTTCTGAGTGTCTGCGTCGTTTCGGAGGTCGCTCTTTGTGCCAACCAGGAGGATGGGCACGCCGGGACAATGGTGAGACACCTGACGATGGAGATAACGATGGAGCTCAGTGAAGACGGGAAAATGAGTTCAACGTTTAGAAAAGCAACGAATAGCTTAGCATAAACACGTGAGACTTGACATGTTTTTTGACCTCTGACCTCTGGGTGCCACTTGTGTTTGATGTTCTCGTACGACGCCGGGCTGGAGATGGAGAAGCAGACGATGAAGACGTTGGTCTGCGGGTAAGACAGCGTCCTCAGCCGGTCGTACTCCTCCTGACCTGCCGTGTCCCACAGGTTCAGACTGATGGTCCTGCCGTCCAGCGTCACCTGAATGCACCACACACACACACACACACACACACACGACAATCAGTGACTGTATATGAGACGATCAACAGACAACACACACACACACACACACACACACACCTGGCTGCTGTAGTTGTCAACACGGTTGGGATGTACTCTTTGGGAAACGCTCCAGTGGTGTAAGAGATGAGGAGGCAGGTCTTCCCCACGCACCATCACCCACAACCACACACTTTATAGTCTGCATGATGACCTCTGACCTTCAGTGACCTGCGGCACACACACACACACAACACACACACACAACACTATCACAGGTTTGAATTGAATCAAACCAACTTTATTTAGTTATCAGAAGAGAGAATGAGCTTACCTCGGGAGCGTGTGATTGGTTGCTTCTTGCTGCTGCAGCCGCACCAGACGCCTCAGCTCGGTTCAGTTAACACAGTTGGTTCAGAAACACGTGACGTCCCATCGTCTCACTGCGGAGACAGAGACAGGAGGAAGGTTGGTCTTCTGTCAGTATCTGTGTTTATGGAAATGATCTGCAGAGGGAAACGCTCTCCAAACAAAGCACAGATCTTATCCTGTAACACAGACACACACACACACACACACACACACACACACACTGTCATAATCACACACACATTCAAATACACAGATTTGAATGTGTGTGTGTGTGTGTGTGTGTGTGTGACTCAGTGTGAATGAACTAAACTCAGACACTGTTTACTTGTTTATGGGTTAGAGGTGGAGTTAGAGTGTTAGAGTCTCTCAGGTGGAGTTAGAGTGTTAGAGTCTCTCAGGTGGAGTTAGAGTGTTAGAGTCTCCCAGGTGGAGTTAGAGTCTCTCAGGTGGAGTTAGAGTGTTAGAGTCTCCCAGGTGGAGTTAGAGTCTCTCAGGTGGAGTTTGAGTCTCTCAGGTGGAGTTAGAGTGTTAGAGTCTCCCAGGTGGAGTTAGAGTCTCTCAGGTGGAGTTAGAGTCTCCCAGGTGGAGTTAGAGTCTCCCGGGTGGAGTTAGAGTCTCTCAGGTGGAGTTAGAGTCTCCCAGGTGGAGTTTGAGTCTCTCAGGTGGAGTTAGAGTCTCCCAGGTGGAGTTAGAGTCTCTCAGGTGGAGTTTGAGTCTCTCAGGTGGAGTTAGAGTGTTAGAGTCTCTCAGGTGGTGTTAGAGTGTTAGAGTCTCCCAGGTGGAGTTAGAGTCTCCCAGGTGGAGTTAGAGTCTCTCAGGTGGAGTTAGTCTCCCAGGTGGAGTTTGAGTCTCTCAGGTGGAGTTAGAGTCTCTCAGAGGAGTTAGAGTGTTAGAGTCCTCCCAGGTGAGTTTGAGTCTCCCAGGTGGAGTTGGTCTCTCAGGTGTGAGTTAGAAGTCTCCCATGTGGAGTTTGAGTCTCCCAGTGAGTTAGAGTCTCTCAGGTGGAGTTAGAGTGTTTGAGTCTCCCAGGTGGAGTTAGAGTCTCCCAGGTGGAGTTAGAGTCTCTCAGGTGGAGTTTGAGTCTCTCAGGTGGAGTTAGAGTCTCCCAGGTGGAGTTAGAGTCTCTCAGGTGGAGTTAGAGTCTCTCAGGTGGAGTTTGAGTCTCTCAGGTGGAGTTAGAGTCTCCCAGGTGGAGTTTGAGTCTCCCAGGTGGAGTTAGAGTCTCTCAGGTGGAGTTAGAGTGTTTGAGTCTCCCAGGTGGAGTTAGAGTCTCCCAGGTGGAGTTAGAGTCTCTCAGGTGGTGTTAGAGTGTTAGAGTCTCTCAGGTGGAGTTAGAGTCTCTCAGGTGGAGTTAGAGTGTTAGAGTCTCTCAGGTGGAGTTAGAGTGTTAGAGTCTCTCAGGTGGAGTTAGAGTCTCTCAGGTGGTGTTAGAGTGTTAGAGTCTCTCAGGTGGAGTTAGAGTGTTAGAGTCTCTCAGGTGGAGTTAGAGTCTCTCAGGTGGAGTTAGAGTCTCCAGGTGGAGTTAGAGTGTTAGAGTCTCTCAGGTGGAGTTAGAGTCTCTCAGGTGGAGTTAGAGTCTCTCAGGTGGAGTTAGAGTCTCTCAGGTGGAGTTTGAGTCTCTCAGGTGGAGTTAGAGTCTCCCAGGTGGAGTTAGAGTGTTAGAGTCTCTCAGGTGGAGTTAGAGTCTCCCAGGTGGAGTTAGAGTCTCCCAGGTGGAGTTAGAGTCTCTCAGGTGGAGTTAGAGTCTCCCAGGTGGAGTTAGAGTCTCCCAGGTGGAGTTAGAGTCTCCAGGTGGAGTTAGAGTCTCCCAGGTGGAGTTAGAGAAAGAAGACAAGATCCATTTTTCCTTTTCTCTGCCTCAGTTTGTGTTTCAGTGTTTTCAGAGACGAAGACGAGAAATGATTTGAATCTGATGAGAACATTAAACTGAAGAATAAGATAAAATTGCTGTAGTTTCTCTCCAGATGTCTGGATCCAGAAAGTGGTTCAACCCAGACTCTGGGGACACTGACCCTCCCTCCCTCCGTCAGCTGATCTCACTCCTGCTGGAAGCTTCCACCTCTGATCTCACAGGGACGAGCAGTAACATTTAGTACAGTTAGCACATCTGTGACACCTCGTACTTTTACATGTTATAGACATGTTCTACTTTTTACTCCACTACATTATCTGACAAGTTACTTTAAAGTGAAAGTATGATTTATAAACAACAGTGTTTCAGCTTCATCAGATCGCGTGTCACTTTAACGTAACATGTATTTCTTCACGATTATTACACTTAATAGATGAATTAAGAAAACAACCCCCACATTAATCCACCATGAAAACAGTAAGTGAACTTTCCTGATAAAACTAGTGTATTATTATCAAATGTACGTGTGTCTTGTATTTCAGTGAATCACATGTATTTACTTACTTCTACCCTCTGACCTGTAATCGGGATTTACAGTATTACTCTGATATTCTTCATTTCTCTTATTGTCTGTAAACCTTTCACAACCTCTTACAGATGTTTACCTTTATTTTGAAAACCTCAGTAATTTTCTTGAACAGCTGTTTATCAAACAAACAGGGACAGCAGCTGATTCATTCACAGTTGCTGGAGTTGATGAAGGACCACACAACACACACACACACACACACACACACACACACACACACACACACACACACACACACACACACACACACACACACACACACACACACACACACACACACACACACAGGTTATATTGAAGTTAACATGCAGAGATGAAAGAACGAAATAAACGTTTTAAGTGTCGAAACGACGTCTTTTGAAACTGACATTTTTCAGACATTGTAACAAAAAGGAAACTTTCTGTGGTTTCCTGTCGAAACGCAGCTTCAGGACTCGGAGACGTGAGCTTCACTTTGAACTGACTCATGATTTCATTAAGGAGAAAGATTAGATGAAAATTTTATAAATCGATGAAATTTATGACTTTGTGTTGACAAATTAAAAACTAAATCAGCTGCTCAGTCACACTGTGCAGCTCCCACAGTCGCCCCCTGGTGTCTGGCTGTAGTATAGGTCATTAACCCCTCCTCCTCCATGTTAGCAGACGGGACATGGACCGAAATAAAATATCAAAGTAGACGTTAAACCTGGACTTCGATAACACGGCTCCAATTCACGATTACTACGCTGACTGCAAATGACATCACCACCACTAGATGGCAGTGTTTGTATCTGAGATATTTAGGCTTCATTCTGGAGGAAGTTGAGACGTGTGGTTGTCTGTATTTACAGTCTGTGACAGATCCTGCCAACAACCAATCAAATGTCTTCACAACAACAATACTGTTCATTTCTCTTTCAGATTCAATGAACCATAACAACGCTGAGAGCCAATCAGAATACATCCTGGACACATATCATAAACCATAGATCTGTGTTAAACTGACTCCATTGAAAATGAAGACGCTCGATTCTGCCTCTGATATCAAAGTAAGAAACGTTTGTGCGACGTGTGACTGAATGGAGCTGATCCAGATCTGCAGTGAAACCAGCAGCTGTGAAAGCTGAAGTGAGGGACCGGCGCTGGGCCCGAGAGAGAGGAAGAAGAAGAACACAGAAAAGAGGAAGAAGAAACCGTAACGTGCTGAAAAGGACTGAACCAGTCATTGTGTAAAAGCTGTTTCCTCTATGTGCAGCTGTTTTATTTTAATAACAGTTAATCATTAGTTCTATTTAAATCTGAGGCCTGAGAATATTTACATGAATCATCAGGGAAACTTACAGGACATAAAACTTCACTGTATCAACGACAGAACTGAGACTCTGCTTCAGAATGAGTTTGAACTCAAATATCCCAGAATGCAGTGAGGACGCTGTCATAGAGCCGTCATGTCCAGTTGTGGCTCCGCCCATCATCATTCTCTGTGCTCTGTGATTGGATGTTTGCTATTTGAATGCAGCCGGAGAGTTGTAGTAAGTTTTCAATCTAACAGACATTTATCCTGTGTGATGATTCAACCTGTTGGCTGATGGGAAATGAAGTCTTAACCGTGTGGCTGCCGCCTCTTCGGTGGTTTGACCGCTCAGCGTTTCAGGAACTAACATCAGTGGCTCGGCCCGGTCAGCTGTTTGTCTCCTCGCTTCATCAGGAACAATCTCCTGAACCCACAGAGGAACTGATCCTGCAGCCGCAGACTTTTCACATTATCACAACCACGGTGGGAACGATTCCACCTTTCAGGAAAAACTGACACAACAGAAACAGGACCAGTTCCAGCAGCTGCCCACCAACACTGAAACATATGAAGCAAGGCAGCAGTGATACCTCCTTTTAAAACACCAGCAACCAAACACAGACAATATTGGACCGAACCAGGACTGAATATTGGACCAAACCAGGACTAAATATTTGACCGAACCAGGACTGAATATTGGACTAAACCAGGACTAAATATTTGACCGAACCAGGACTGAATATTGGACTAAACCAGGACTAAATATTTGACCAAACCAGGACTAAATGTTGGACCACACCAGGACTAAATATTTGACCAAACCAGGACTAAATGTTGGACCACACCAGGACTAAATGTTGGACCACACCAGGACTAAATATTTGACCAAACCAGGACTAAATGTTGGACCAAACCAGGACTAAATATTTGACCAAACCAGGACTGAATATTGGACCAAACCAGGACTAAATATTTGACCAAACAGGACTAAATATGTTAGTCTGATTTTATCTATTAATTTGGAATCAAACATGAAAAATGACTCGTGTTAGAATAAGCAGTTGAAGCAGGAAGTTGATCTGTAGCCTGTGAACTTTAGGTTCTAACTTCAGTTTGTCTCGGCCGTGGTCGTCATGTGTCCATGACGATATCATGACTGCTGACCTCCATGGTTACTGCTCGACCTCCGTCCCCCTGATCAACGCTCAGACGCTGAAGAGGAACTGCTCTGTGTTGAAACTGAAACAGGAAGTGTTTGTCCACCCCTCTGTTCAACCAGCAGCCAGAATATTATCATCATCACTATCATATAAACACAAGTGTTATTTTTGAAATATTTGTGTTACTGTATTTATCTTATTATTACTATTGTCTCTCTTTAACAGAGTTTCCCACTGTTTTACTTGTGAGTCTTGTAGAAACAGTTTGACTTGAGTTTCTCTTCATGTCCACATTTCTCTTTGTTTTACTCTGATATATTTTCATATTCTGATGATGTATGAGCTTAAAAGCATCTAAAATGTTGAAGGTATAATGTGTAATAATAATAATAATAACAATAATATTAGTAATAATAACAACACTAATAATAATAGTAATAAAAAAGAATCCTTTTGTATTTCCCTGCAGTTTTTCTATAATATCTATTTGTTTGTGTCTCACACATTGATTCTGTTTCATTTTATAACAACTGTTTCTGTACAGAGAGTTTATGATACAAGTGACACACACACACACTCACACCTCACACTCACACACACTCACACACACTCACACACAGGGAGTGGTCGCACCTCATCTCCAGTTTCCTGAAGCACTGTCAACACACACACACACACACACACACACACACACACACACACACGACAGGTAACTGATCCGCTGAAGGTCGATCAGCTGATCCGATAAGATCAATAACCTGCTCAAAGTTTTGCACAGAGAAAACACAAACACACACAAAACACACACACACACACACACACACACGGATCCGAACCAAACACTCACCATCAGTCCTCTCCGGACACACAGCTCCACTCAGTCCCGCTGCGTGTGTCAGAGTGACAGAGTGTATGTGTTGTGTGTGTGTGTGTGTGTGGGGGGGGGGGGGGGGGGGGGGCTAATGAGGAGGAGGAAGTCCGAGAGAAGAGGAAGTGGGTGTGTGGGTTCCTGTACTCATATCATTGTGAGGACCATTTTAAGCATAGACTTACAGTGTGAGGACATTTTGACCTTTTATCTGTTTGAGGGATAAGACCTGGTTTAGGGTTAGTTAGAGTTAGTTAGAGTTAGTTAGAGTTAGTTAGAGTTAGAGTTAGAGTTAGAGTTAGTTAGAGTTAGAGTTAGTTAGAGTTAGAGTTAGAGTTAGAGTTAGAGTTAGAGTTAGAGTTAGAGTTAGAGTTAGTTAGAGTTAGAGTTAGTTAGAGTTAGAGTTAGAGTTAGAGTTAGAGTTAGTTAGAGTTAGAGTTAAGTTTAGGTATGTAGTTGTGATGGTTAAAGTTAGAGTTAGGGTCTAAGAACTGTACCAATGAGTGTCCTCACTGAGATAGAAGTACAAACATGTATGTGTGTGTGTGTAGAGTTTCTCATATGTTTAAAGAACCAATCAGATCTCAGCATGTCAACCAACATTAAGCCACGCCCACCACTGGTTTGTCACTTCATATAGAGACTGTGGACAGGGACAGGGACACAGGAGACAGGAGACAGGAGACAAGGAGACAGGAGACAAGGAGACAGGAGACAGGAGACAGGGACACAGGAGACAGGAGACAGGAGACAGGGACACAGGAGACAAGGAGACAGGAGACAGGAGACAGGGACAGGGACACAGGAGACAAGGAGACAGGAGACAGGGACACAGGAGACAGGAGACAGGAGACAGGGACAGGGACACAGGGACACAGGAGACAGGAGACAGGGACACAGGAGACAAGGAGACAGGAGACAGGGACAGGGACACAGGAGACAAGGAGACAGGGACAGGGACAGGGACACATGAGACAAGGAGACAGGGACAGGGACACAGGAGACAGGAGACAGGGACACAGGAGACAAGGAGACAGGAGACAGGGACAGGGACACAGGAGACAAGGAGACAGGAGATAGGGACAGGGACAGGGACAGGGACAGGGACAGGGACACAGGAGACAGGGACAGGAGACAGGGACACAGGGACAGGGACACAGGAGACAAGGAGACAGGAGACAGGGACACAGGAGACAAGGAGACAGGAGACAGGGAGACAGGGAGACAGGGACAGGGACAGGGACAGGAGACAGGGACACAGGAGACAGGGACAGGAGACAGGGACACAGGAGACAAGGACACAGGAGACAAGGACACAGGAGACAGGGACAGGGACACAGGAGACAAGGAGACAGGGACAGGGACAGGGACAGGGACAGGGACAGGAGACAGGAGACAGGAAACAGGGAGACAAGGAGACAGGAGACAGGAAACAGGGACAGGGACAGGGACAGGGACAGGGACAGGGACAGGACAGAGACAGGAGACAGGAGACAGGAAACAGGGAGACAAGGAGACAGGGACAGGGACAGGGGGACAGCTAGAAAGGGTACTGGTCTCTCTTTTTTTATTTTGAAGTTTCCCTCCATGAATATGGACTTCCTGTCAGCTGACTCTGAGCTGCACCCCCCTCTCTGGCCACAGGGCGGCGCCATCAGACTGCAGCTTCATAGACCTGCTGAAAATAAGAAAACCAGAAGAGAGGAAAGAAAAGAAAGATGTGAAGAAGAGAACCATACGAATTCTGATTTTATTCAACTTCATGATGAGTCTGAAACTTGATTGTGATAGAATCAATTTGATTGATTATCAATATGCCATTAATCAATAAAACACAAAGACAATCAATGTCAAGTTGATGGATGAAGTATCACATGTACTTATGGTCCATCGTATGAAAAGCTTCGGTTCAGGAGGATTAGAATCCGAAGCTTGTTTTCATCAGAGTCTGAGGTGATGAGTTCAGGGATGAGCTCTAATGACTGGGAGGTTGGATGGTTTCCTGTAGCTGCTCATGCATCCCAGTCAAGGTTAAGATTCTAATGGTTTTTCTTTGAAGGCATCTGGGAAAACACCAGTTTGAAGGATGTGTTTATAATGTGAAGCTCTTGAAATAGTGTTAAACACCAGCCTCGGGGAAGGTCCAACACATGAGGTGGAGGAGTTCCACTCAGAGTCTGACAAAGATCACTTCATGTGGTGAAGCATCGTTTTCACAGGATTCGTTCAGACGCTCCGTGCTGGAGAGTAAAGCTCAGAGCTCCCAGCATCCTGTGTGATGATGTTGGAGCAGTATCCGACCGGACGTGTTGCTCTGCTGTCGGAGGTCAGGGCTTCTTTATCAAAACAATAACTCGAGTTCCTCCATTTTCAGCTGTCAAGATTCTCTCTTTAACTCTTGTGTTTAACATAAGTTTGCGATTTTTCAACCTTTGATGGATCACGTTTAACACAGGTCATGACTGTTTGTTCACTTGATCTCATCGTGTCATAGAACTGAGCTTCAGCCTGATCATCAACGAGTCTCCATACAGGAGATTTATATACACGTATCTCTGATGAAACATATTTTCATTCACCTCAAGTTACTTGATCTGTAACTAATCTACTCAAGAGCAGTACATGTCAAACCAATCATCAGTTGCTTTCATGTGATAAAGTTGAGAACTGTGTGTTCGAGGTTTGTTGACTAAAATGACTAAAATGACTAAAATGACTAAATGATCAAATAAATACAGATACATCGTTAAATAAATCCTGTATTATTAATAAACTTAATAAAGTTTAAATACAGACGTTTTGATTCAAATGAAACTCTGAGTGCTTGTTTTTCCGCGGGTCCGTGAACGCGCAGAAGGCGGGTCTCTGCGCGTGCGTGTTGTGAGTTTGCTGAGTTTTGAGTCGCGCGCGGTGAAGAAGTGAAGAAGCTCGAGCTGCGGATCCTCAGGTCGCGGATCGACCGGATCCACCGGATCCACCAGTCAGGCGGGATCGATCCGAACTGCAGCTGCTGCGGAGGTGAGTCACCAACTGAACATCTGTGTGACCTCTGACCTCTGGTCCCGCCGCCGGACACCAGTCCACTCACCGAGCAGCTCCTCCCTCAGAACCGAGTCCGTGTCTCCAGCTGCTTGCTCTTCATGTGAGGGAGATGTTGAGACGAACCGAGCTCCGTGGCCTCCTAGTGTGGGTTCTCAGAGGTTCTCCTCATGTTCCTGAAGGTTCCTCACTGTTCTCACTGTTTATAAACATGGCCGAGGTGAAGCCCCCCCACCTGCACAGCCCCCTGGTGGCTGGCCGCAGGGTGCTCCAGGCTCGATCAGCTGATCCTGTTCAGTCTCATCACTGAACATCACACACGGAAACCAGACCTCCAAGACCAATCAGGGAGCAGCTTACATCCTCCCTGTCCAGAGCCGCGGCAGATTCATGGAGATCAAAGGAAACATCAAACACAACATAATCCAACAGTTTCATCAACTTTTAGTCTTTTACAACTTGTCTTTTATAACTTTTAATAGGAACTCACAGTGTGTGTGTGTGTGTGTGTCAGTGTGTGTGTGTGTGTTGATGTGTTGGTGTGTGTGTGTGTGTGTCAGTGTGTTGATGTGTCAGTGTGTTGATGTGTCAGTGTGTTGATGTGTTGATGTGTCAGTGTGTTGATGTGTCAGTGTGTTGATGTGTCAGTGTGTTGATGTGTCGGTGTGTTGATGTGTCAGTGTGTTGATGTGTCAGTGTGTTGATGTGTCAGTGTGTTGATGTGTCAGTGTGTTGATGTGTCAGTGTGTTGATGTGTCAGTGTGTTGATGTGTCGGTGTGTTGATGTGTCGGTGTGTTGATGTGTTGATGTGTTGATGTGTCAGTGTGTTGATGTGTTGATGTGTCAGTGTGTTGATGTGTTGATGTGTCAGTGTGTTGATGTGTTGATGTGTCAGTGTGTTGATGTGTCAGTGTGTTGATGTGTCAGTGTGTTGATGTGTTGATGTGTCAGTGTGTTGATGTGTTGATGTGTCAGTGTGTTGATGTGTCAGTGTGTTGATGTGTCAGTGTGTTGATGTGTTGATGTGTCAGTGTGTTGATGTGTCAGTGTGTTGATGTGTCAGTGTGTTGATGTGTCGATGTGTTGATGTGTCGGTGTGTTGATGTGTCAGTGTGTTGATGTGTGTGTGTGTTGATGTGTTGATGTGTTGATGTGTTGATGTGTTGATGTGTTGATGTGTCAGTGTGTTGATGTGTTGATGTGTCGGTGTGTTGATGTGTCAGTGTGTTGATGTGTTGATGTGTCAGTGTGTTGATGTGTCAGTGTGTTGATGTGTCAGTGTGTTGATGTGTCGATGTGTTGATGTGTCGGTGTGTTGATGTGTTGATGTGTTGATGTGTTGATGTGTTGATGTGTCAGTGTGTTGATGTGTCAGTGTGTTGATGTGTCAGTGTGTTGATGTGTCGATGTGTTGATGTGTCGGTGTGTTGATGTGTCAGTGTGTTGATGTGTGTGTGTGTTGATGTGTTGATGTGTTGATGTGTTGATGTGTTGATGTGTTGGTGTGTTGATGTGTTGGTGTGTTGATGTGTCAGTGTGTTGATGTGTGTGTGTGTTGATGTGTTGATGTGTTGATGTGTTGATGTGTTGATGTGTCAGTGTGTTGATGTGAGTT
>CM031684.1:24382655-24432655 GCA_006182925.3 Reinhardtius hippoglossoides
CTGCGGGAGAAACTCCACCGCTGGCAGCACATCGAGTCTCTGACTGGGTTCTGCTTGGTCCACAACCCGGGTCTCGGAGCGCTGGCGGCCGCCCTCAACCTGGACCCGTCCTTCCTCGGCCTGCGCCCTCCGGCCCCGCAGCACCTCCTGCTCTCCGACGACCTCGACGACATGGACGAGGACATCCTGTCTCCTGGGACGCTGCAGTGTGAGTCCACATTAACACACAGCGAGCAGCAGGTGTGACATCATCAGAGCCACAAACAGGAAGTGCTGAGAGACATGTTGCTTGTCTGAGTCCGAACCACACACTGTAAATAAAGATGGACGACATGGCTGCTCCCTAAAGTGATCGCCCCCTGGTGGGACATGGACCAAACACATCAAAGTAGACGTTAAATAAATACAGGCTGATATTTGTTCAAGTGTGGCAGTTGAGAGCGTGTGGGGGCGGGGCCTCAATACCAGGGCTCCACTTCCTGATCACTGCTGCTCAGACTCTGACCGTAAATGACATCATCACCACAAGATGGCAGCGTTCGTATCTGAGATATTTTACAGGAGACGTGTTGTCGTCTTTATTTACAGTCTGTGGTTTGAAAATGTAAAAGTGTGGAATAGAACTCGTACTTTGTCTCAAGCTGTGACGGAAACAGTCGTTTGGATCAAACAGGAGCAAACAGGGAGTTTGTTGGGGACTATTTTCAGCAGCTGATGAATCCACGTGTGTTACCGTAGTGATGAGGCTCAGAGGAACCTCCGATGCCGACAGGAAAGAGAAATACATTCTGTGGATTTGCCCTTTAACCCTTTACCTGTTGTCTCCGCCCCCTCCTGCCATTGGTTCCTTTTTCTTGGCGTCTCTCTCTTGATTGGCTCCCGGCAGACGCAGCGTGGCAGATGGACCGGCGAGTGAGCGACCTCTGGCCCCTGAGTGGCATCGCAGACACACAGTCGTCATGGAAACACTCTGGTTGGCCCCTCCCCCTTCCCATATGCCCCTCTCTGATTGGTTCATACCTCTGTAACTTTGATCGAGGTTTCCTATTGGTGCTGGGAAACCTGGAGATTATACATATTTGGGGGAAAAAAACTCTTATTTGATTAAAGTAAAACAAAAGTAGGAAAGAATTCCACTTTTTATTATTAATGGAACCAAATGTATTGAGTCAATAATAATCACTTCCTGCACAGCACCTAGCGTTACATTTCTTCATTGGAAACATTTAAAATGTATTATGAATATGAATCTTCTTTATCAACATATATATAATCGTAGTTCTTGGTTTATTATTATTCTTTAGTTTGTTTTTTCACAGCGAAGGAAACAAACAAAATTACCAGAATCGTTTCAAAATCATTTCTGAGGTTTCTTTAAAATTGAATTTGACTCAATGATCCTGAACTTTTTATTTTCATAAACAGACAGAGGAATGAACCAATCACAGGCTGCGTTCACGTGAGCGTGAGAAGAGTCGAGGATCAGCGAACAGAGGACGTCTCACCTCGTTAAAGCCTATGAGACAAATTGTGATTTGTGAATATGAGACTATACAAATACAATTTGATTGATTGATTGATTGATTGATTGATTGATTGATTGAGGTGTCACGTGAACGCCTCCTCACCTGAGCAGCTCCTCCTCTTCCTGCCTCAGCGTGGTCACACCAGACGAAGCTGGGCGGAGCTTCTCTTACTAACGTCTTTCACAGGTTCACAGCTCAAACGTCTCAGCTTCAACGGTTTTAACCAAAATTCAGTGTGAAGAAAACGTATCTGGATATTTTATCATAAATAATCATGTTTTTAAAACACGTTCAAACGTCAGAAGCTGATTCGTTTCTGAGCTTCAGAATCACTTTCTTCTTAACAAGGAGAAATAAACTGCTTCCTGTCTGTGAGCTGAACTCCCTTTGATTTGACTTTCAAAATAAAAGTTGTTCTACTCTCCTGCAGTTCAGAGTCTGATGCCCTTGCGACAGCGGACGGGAGACCCCGCTCTGATGTTCAGCTCTCAGAGGTTGGTTGAAAGGCGGGCTTACCTATACAAGAGGGGCGTGGTCTACCCACTTCAACCCGACCTCCCACAGGCCACGCCCGGCAGAATCGCAGCCGCTCTATTGGCCAGCTGGAGTTCCTCCCCGTGCCATCCCCCCTCTCTCTCCTCCCTGTCTCACCCCCCCATCAGCCCTCCCTCCTCTCCTTCTGTGCTCCTGCTAACTCCGCCTCCTTGTACACCGAGAGCACCGCCCCATTTCTGCTTTGCTCTTACGATCTTCTCATATCCACTCTCTGGAGGCGACGTCCAGCCTCCCGCCTGCAGGGGGAGCTATAACGGACCAGATGCAGTGGTCGCTCCGGCAGCTTCGGGTATCTTCTCTCTGCACGACTTTCCAATGATACTGACGAACTAACATCAGTGACGTCACTCACTCACGAAACATCTGATTTGATCTTAATTATGTTCAACAACTTCTTTCAAACTTATGTCTGATTCATCATTGTTTTCTTATTTTGGAAATATTAGATGAAAAAGAATTCCCACGGTCGGAGTTTAGTCAAGTATTTTCTTGAAATTTAAATTTAGCTTTTATAAAAAAAATGTTGTGGTCAGGATTTGTGAGTTTATGACTTTTAATCACTTGTTAACGTTATTTTACACAAATTCTTTGTTGGTTTGGTTTTGTAAACGATCCTGATTCTCATCTCTTCGTATGTTTAATGAATCCGATGTGAAGTTTTCTTATTTTTCACTTATTCGTTTGCTTTTTTGTTGTTTTTGTTGATCAAATAAGAAAACAATCATGAACGCCACCTTTCGTCTTCACCTCGGACATCTTCTGTTCTAACTTCATTCTTAATGAAGACTTTTTTCCATCTTGTGCTTATTGGACTTTTGTTATTGACAGAAATATCTCAACAGCACGATGAGGTTGAGGGAAGATGTTCATCTTCCCCAGAGGATGAATCCGACTGTTTCTAGCTTCAGCGCTAAGAATAGTTAGCAAGCTAGCTGACTAATGTTAGCATTTAGCTCTGTGTGTTCAGCCTGAAGAGTCGGGAGTAAAACGTCTGTACGAACTTAAACTGGAACCACAGCTGAAACCATCCAGTTCATGTAATAATCTGTTAGCGACGTTAACGTTTTAAGCTTTTGCTGACATTATTCTCTCTTTCTTCATCAGAGACATTACGAACCGTTCAGACTCTGACTCCTCCCTCCCACTCTCTCCCGGCGAATCTCGATGTCTGTACAGCCTCAAGCCCCTCCTCCTGCCCTCTGGGCTCCGCCCCCTGCAGGGTCAGGGTTCTGGGCTCGTCGGAGGCCTGGAGAAGAGCTCCAGCCTCGGGGAGCTGAGGAGCAGCGCCGCCTCCGTCCTCGCCTCCTCCTGCTCCACCCGCTCCCTCTGCATCACGCCAGACCGCCCCGTCGCCTCGTCCTGCTCGTCGGGCAGGAGGAGCCCCGTGGAGGAGGAAGGAGGCGACGAGTCGTCCAGCAGCCGGAGGAGAACCACGTTCAATAAGATCTTTAAGAAGAAGCAGGGACGTTATTGATTCTCACAAACCCGCGGAGTCACGATGAGACTTTAACCTTCATCGGAGGAAACATCAGTCGTCTACTTTAACTTTTCTGACATAGTTTGATCTTTGCTCTCCGTTAAACTGAGTAAAGATCTGATTCAGACACGAGGAGGAGGAGGAGGAGGAGGAGGAGCAGGAGGAGGAGCAGGAGCAGGAGGAGGAGGAGGACGACGACTGATGAAGATACAACTCAACGGTTTAGAGACTTTTTCATCTTCTTTCTTTTTCTGTTTGAAGTGAAACTTTGACAAAAGTTTACAATCTTCTCGCCATCGATTTCGAGATAAAGACATTGAAAACATCTTCTTTGGGAATAATATTCATCTGCTAAATTCAACATCTTTATATTTGTGTATTTTCACACGGCCAAGTTGTTTCCTTGGTGGGTTAGAGAAATGAACTGGCTCCTGTCCGTCACAGGTTTGATTCCTGCAGCAACAGATTCTGTTAAACAGTTAAATGACAGGAATCATTTTGGTTTATTCTCTTGATGAATATTAATATATAAAATATATGATATTAATAATATTAGAACCAGCTAAACTGAGAGAGTAAGGACAGTGAATGAAATGCTGTTGTTAGCATGCTAGCCGTGCTAGCTCCCTCAGTTTGTTTACAACACTTTCTATATTATTGTCAGGTGGATTTTTATGAGATTAAGGAACTCGTCATTGATCCTGTACCTTTTTGAATCTGCAGGATTCAGAAGAACCTCCACCAGGGGGCAGAGTAGCATGACGGGGTATTACGGCTACTTAAAGGGAAAAGATATCTAAAAAAATAAAAGCTTATTACCAAAGATTAGAATCAAATTTGCCCTTTTGTTTGGATACAGGTGTAAATTATTATTTGAGTTTGTCTTAATTCTGAGGGGGGGGTTAGGGTTCTGAGGACTAACTCGTGAGCGCCCTCTTGGTGAACTGCAGCCAGTTTTTAATACAACAGCATTAACAGGAGCTGGAGTCAAACCTCTGACATGTTGAGTTGGTGGCGATTGACCTAAATGAAACAGCCGTTAAACACAGAACCGCTGTGCAGTGCATTCTGGGAAACTGAGGACGCGTTGAGTCACAGTTTATCTGTTATCGTGTGTCAGATGCATGATGGGAACTTTCTGTGGAGGTGTTTTTGTTCCATATTTACACATCAGAGTGGACGCTCTGTTTTCAGGATGTGTCGCCTGCAGGTAAAGACACGTCACGGCTCCTCCATGTTAACAGATGGGACAAGTCGACGTTAAATAAATCACCACAAGATGGCAGCGTTCATATCTGAGATATTTTGGCAGGAGGAAGTGGAGACGTGTCATCGTCTTTGTTGACAGTTACTGATCATGTTTAATTTAATTTCAGGTTTTATATAACGAGAGATTTCAAACAATCAGTGAAGTGACATAACCATCATGAAAATAGAGACTGACGTCATTTTGTTACATTTATTTTCACGGTTTGATTTTCACCTCTAGAGGAAATGTATGATCTTTATTGTTACACACACACACACGAGGTAGTAAATCAGCCTGTGTGTGTCTGAGGCAGGATGTTCGACAGGATGTGAAGTTTAAATAAAGTTACCTTTATTTATTCTGAACCAAGATGAGTGTCAAACTGTTGGTTTAAAGAAAGCAGCCGTCAGAACTTCATTAGTTCACATAGTTCACACGGGTCAGAAACAAACGGGTTCTGTGCACGTTAACACAAACAGGATTAAAGTTCCACTTCACACTCATGAAGAGGAAGGCATGTGACCACCAGGGGGCAGCACAGAGCCGCTGATCATCAACAGACCGAAGAGAAGCAACATTTACGCCTTTTTAAATTTTTATTTTAAAGATTTTGTTCTCATCTGTGGATGAAGAACAAACTCAATGTTTTAAACATCAGAGATTCACAGCAACACGTCAACAGAGCAGCTGTAAAACCTGTTTTACTTTTGACTGTTTCATGTGGATGAATAAATTATCATTTTATTTCATATTATTTCAGTGTTGTAAAACTCTGCAGGTCTGAGTTCAAGTCCAGAGTCATTATTTATACTTCATCTTCTTTATCGTGGTGATCAGGTTTGTCTCCTGTCACTCGGGGCCTAACATCGCTCATTTCCTTATCCATGAATCTGACGTTCCAAAGTTTGAAAAGTTGATTGACAGGGTTTTTGTAGGACACAGTTTATAATTGTTGTGCTCGACCAGGATCAGTGTGAAACCGGGTCAGTGGTTAGGTCACCTTGTGTGTTTGCAGCCACCATCAGAGTCTCTTAAAAACCAGTGGTTTGTGCGTCAGGTGAAACGTTTGTGGGTCTGTTGACAGTTGCGTAACGTTTCTGGTCACATTTCCGGTGGCGTTCATCAAACCTTATAAGGTTTTCTCCTTCTTAACGCAGCCGCTGTTTCTCCGGGTCTCCTCCCCTCCAACCACGGCCTGTGTTTCTGCTCGAACCAGAGTTCTGTGGCCTTGTTCCCGTTGTTCTAATTCCCCACGACCGTCGGTTTGAGCTTCTGTTGTTTAAGCAACGAGGTGAAGAGGCAGAAGTGAAGAAACCAAAAAGGAGAAATGAAAGAAGAAATTTTCTCTCTGCTCTGGTGACTCAACTTCCTCCAGCGAACTGCAACAACAACGAGCTGCAGGTTCCTCTTCGGAGGCGCTGCAGCTCAGGAAGCTCCTGCTCCTCGGGCTGCGGAGATGAAACACCTGCGTTCTGCTCGATACAGAGAACCGTCACAAGCTTGAATTCTATTTACTGGATTGAAGTGAATTGAAATAAATGAATTAAATTGACCTAAAATAAATGTTATTATACTTTTTGAATACTAATTAAGTTGAATTAATTCAGTTTGATGAATCTCGTCTTGACTTCGATCTTCAAAGTAACTAAAGTTTATTTGTCTTTAATGAATAAACATGAAGCTGTAGCTCGACACAGAGAAATGATCAACATGTGTCAGAACATGAGCTACACCCCCCCCCCCCCCCCCCCCCCCCCCCCTCTCTGTAGTGACTCTGGTTCTATATTTAACCTGCAGGCCTGCTCGCTCGCCCCCTCTCGCCTCTCTCTCTTTCACACACACTTGACATAAACGAGGCCACAGAGTTGACGAGCAGGATGGAGGTAAAACTTCTAACTTGTGTACTGCTGCTATTCACTGTGTCTCTGTTTGTGTGTGTGTGTGTGTGTGTGTGTGTGTTTAATGTGGATCATGTTGCACTGTGAAGTCGAAACACGAAGGAGAGACGGTTAAATGTTAAATGTGTTTCTGATTATTGTAGTTTGATGATGAAGCTGCGATTCCACGAGACGTTTCCCTCCCACTTCCTCGTCGTCGTGGTGTTTGACGTGTTGTCCGATCGTTTCTTCTGGTTCGTTAGTCGTTTGTTAAGTTGCACGTGTTCGTGGATCAGGAACGTTTCTCGCTGTAACGTCTCAAACATCCGCAGATAGAATTCAAATGATCTCGAACACGAAACACACGTGTTCAATTATTCGGACTCATTTTGAAGTTTAACTTCCTCGTCAGCAAAACACAAGAATGTTTCTTCACTTTCAACAAAAACAAACGTCTGAAAAACGTATTTTAATTTTGTTACGTTGATGGTTTCATGTGAGCATGTGATCTCTGACCTGGAGGTTACTACAGGGCACAGCAACACAACTTTATATGGACGACAACATTGTGTCAGTAAATGTAGATGAAGTCACGTTGTTTACTGCGAGTTCATAAACACAGATTCTTAAGTCTCAGTTTCCAGTTTGAATCGATTATATTTGACAGATATTTCACTTGAGTGTTTTTCATGCTCTGAAACTTTCTGACAAAAACGAAGCTCAAGTTCATGAAGCTGAAAAAAATGATAAAGAATAAGTTTAGTGAAATATTTTCAGTTTGATGGATCATTGAATCATTCGCTGTGTTTCCATTTTAAAGCATTTAAATTTACCTGCAGAAAAGTTTGATTAGAATAATTCAAATTCAAAATTAGAGTCTGAATAATATTATATATTGATAACGATATAAATAATGTTCGGGCTCTAATTCGTTGAGTCTTTGAGAGTTTGTTTCGTGACAATAGGAAAACTTTTATTTTACAGAATAAACTATGTAGAAAATATGTGTAGTTATGTTTATATTTTCTTTCAATATATTCAGTTGTATTTTTATTTATATTTATAATATATTTATATTATTTATATTTATGCTTAAAATGTAAAATATCAAACCTCTTGGACATGAGACTTTAGAAAGCGACATCTTTGGAATAATTTAAATCTAATATACGCGTCGTTATTGGGCGTCAAAAAAATGTCTTCCTTGTTTCCTCCCAGTTCTTCTTCTGGTTATTAAAGAAACATTCTCTGTGTAACATAGCTGGTGCCGCCACCTAGTGACGACACCGTGTTTCACACTGTACGAACTTTCAGTGAATATTACAAACTACAGCGTGGTCACGTGATGTCACCGGAGTCAGCTCCGCTATCTTAAAGAGACAAACTCAGAGTGTGGCCGCAAAGGCTCATGGGAGCTGTAGTTGTTCAGGGAGAAATATGATGAATGTTGATTCTCATAAATCTACAATTTGAAACTGAGCTGAAGAAAATCCTGTGTGAAATGTAATGTTTTATAATTATATGTGAAAGACTGTGAACAGCAGCTGGTACACACACACACACACACACACACACACACACACACACACACACACACACACACACACACACACACACACACACACACACACAACACACAACACACACACACACACACACACACACACACACACACACACACACACACAGAAAGAGGAAGTGGTTAAACGGTTTTTTTCATCACTTGCTGCCTTTTGTTCATTGGGTGACTAAAAACAATATTTGTGAGTGTGTGTGTGTGTGTGTGTGTGTGTGTGTGTGTGTGTGTGTGTGTGTGTGTGTGTGTGTGTGTTGTGTGTGTTGTGTGTGTGTGTGTGTGTTCAGCGATGTGATTTCATTATCTGTTGAATGTCAGCAATGTGAGACCTTCAGCTGAAATAGACATGGATCAAGCTCACGTCAACAGCTGTTATTGTGTGTGTGTGTGTGTGTGTGTGTGTGTGTGTGTGTGTGTGTGTGTGTGTGTGTGTGTGTGTGTGTGTGTGTGTTTGGACTGATGAAGCCAGTGACAGATGATGTAGTAATACATTTATATTAGTTTGATTTACTGGTCCATGTCCCATCTGCTAACATGTAGGAGGTGGGTTTTATGAACTATACTGCAGCCAGCCACCAGGGGGCGATCAGGATGATTTGGCCGTTTATTCAGTCTGTGGGGGGGGATTAATAGTCATAGTATTACAGTGGGCGTGGTCTTGACCTGTGATATTGTGACATCTTGTTGCTATGAAGTCATCACTGTCGCTCTCTGACCCTTCATCATGTGATCAGTGGAGTCTCTCACACACACACACACACACACACACACACACCACACACACACACACACACACACACACACACCACACACACACACGTGTCTGTGACGAGCAGCTGCTGATGACACTTCCCTTCCTAACATGGTCACAGAGCGGCCACACGGGGGCGCACCAACCAAAAATTTTTTAAAGGGGGGTTTTTCGGGCGCAAATTCCGGCCCATTAAAAATAATTTAAAAAAATTTTTTGGGGAACCCCCCTTAAAACCCCCCCTTTGTTAAGGCCCCCCCCTCAAGGGGGGCCCCCGACATTCTTGGGGAACCCTTGGCGGCGAAGCGCCCAAAAAACAAATTTTTCAAAAATCCCCTGAAAAGAAAAGTAGATTTCAGAATGGTTTGGGGTTTGAAAAGGGGGGGGTTGTTTTTAAAAAAAATTTAAGGGGAGGGGAAGGTCCGAAGGGGAAGTGTTCCTGCAGGAATTTCCGGGAATTTAAAAAGGAAGGCCTCCAAGTTTTAAAAAAAAGGGCCAAAAAAGGGTTTTTTCCCTGACAGGAAGGTAAACGGAATGTTCCTAAAGGGGTAATGGGAATTTTCCCAAAAGGTTTAGAAAAAAGTTTTTCCTGACGGAAGGTAACCGGGAATTTTTAAAAGGGAATGTCGAAGGAATTTTGCGGGGTTTTTTAAAAAGGGAAGGCCTGAAAGGGAAAAAACGGAAGGGGAAGGAAGGGAGCGGGGAGGGAGGGGTTTTTGGGAAAAGGGAAAAAAAAAAAAAAACCCAGGACAAAACCCAGGGAAAAATTTTTTTTTTCCCCCCCCCCCCCCCGGGGGCCCCCCCCCCCCCCCCCCCCCCCCCCCCCCCCCCCCCCCCCCCCCCCCCCCCCCCCCCCCCCCCCCCCCCCCCCCCCCCCCCCCCCCCCCCCCCCCCTCCCCCTTTCCCCCCCCCCCCCCCCCCCCCCCCCCCTTTTCCCCCCCCCCCCCCCCCCCCCCCCCCCCCCCCCCCCCCCCCCCCCCCCCCCCCCCCCCCCCCCCCCCCCCCCCCCCCCCCCCCCCCCCCCCCCCCCATTTCCCCCCCCCCCCCCCCCCCCCCCCCCCCCCCCCCCCCCCCCCCCCCCCCCCCCCCCCCCCCCCCTCCCCTTTCCCCCCCCCCCCCCCTCCCCCCCCCCCCCCCCCCCCTTTAGGGGGGGGCCCCCTGGTCTAACCCCCCGGGATTTTCGGGCCAGCCCCCCTGGGGCGCGGGGAAAGCCCGGGGGGCCGCGTTGAAAAAACCGGATTAACCTTGCCAAAAACCCAGTTTTTTTTCTACCAAAAGCCGGGGGTGACCCCCCCCAAAGCCCAAAAAAGGGGAAACCCGGAGGGGGGGGGGGGGAAAAACTTTTTCAATTGAGGGAAAAAAAAAACCCGTTTTTCCTTGGGTTTTGGGGGTTTTTTGTTGTTTTTTGGGTGGGGTTGTGTGGGGGTTTTTTGGGTGTGTGTGGTTTGGGGGGTTCCCCTCTTTCCCAAAACCAAAAAGCTTTTTAAAAGTTAGGGGGGCCCCCCCTGGGGGAAAGAAAAACCCCTTCCCCCTTTTTTTCCGAGGCCTCGCTCGCCTCTCCCCGGGGCCCACCCCACCAAAAACCCCCCCAAGCTCCCCCCCCCCCCCCCCTCCCCCCCCCCCGCCCCCCCCCCCAGCCCCCTTTAACGAAAAGGGGCCCCCTCCTTGAGGCCCCTCCCACGGTGGAGGAGGGGTCCATCCTGTCGAGTATCAACAAGGTCCGATTTAAAAGAGACGCTACTTGACCACTAAGAGACAAAGAGACACAACACATTTGTTTATCAGTGAATAAATAAAGTAATAGTAACTTTCTAATAACTGACTTTCTCTGCCCTGATTGGTCCAGAGCCGAGCTCGTCACTCCCTCCGGCGACGCCCTCCATCCCGCCGCCACAGGCCGTCCAGCAGCGGAGACGAGGTCGGAGTCGCTGATGACGTAGCAGAGAAAGCAACAGCAGGAGGAGAAGAAGTTTTTAAGACAGACGATAAAACTGATGCTTCAACGTGTCCTGAGACAAAACACTCAGACAAAGACGATCAGTCAAAGACCAGAGAAGAAGACGAGGAGGAGGAGGAGGAGCGAGTGAATGGACGGATGGGAGAAGACGAGCGAGACAGACCTTCATCAGGACGAGAAGAGGAAGAAGCTGAGGAGAAAAGATCACAACACACAGAGTAGATGTGACTGAAGGAACGGTAGAAAAAGAGTGAGTCTCTGATCATTTATCCACACAACACAACCTCAAAGAGACACAACCTCAAAGACACAAAACCTCAAAGACACAAAACCTCAAAGACACAAAACCTCAAAGAGACAGAAGTAGATAGATAACGTTTATTCAGACAGGGTCTAAACCAATTGGAGCAGAGCTCTCGTTTACGATGGGGCCTGCATTTACATAAACAAGTAAAAATGACAATACAGGAGTAAACATGTCTTCAAAAAGGGACAAGAGAGACACATCGAGACAAACTGTTCTCAGGGTCCAGAACCATCCAGCCTCCTGGAGACGGAGGCTTATTCCAGCTGGGAGGAGCGTGGTAGTTCTACACTCTCCATGTGGATGATCCGTACCTCTCACTTTCCAAAGGGATGATAAATAAAATGGTAGCTTATTAAGCGTAGCTTTGTAAATAAGAACCAGACTGTGTTGTTCCCTACACGAGGCACGTGAAGGCCACGCTACTTTCTGGTACCAGGCCCAACGATGGTCCGATAGCTGTCACCTGTAGTAAAGCAGCTTGCATGTGAATCACATCTTTGAGTCCAGCACTGATACATGGTGCCTGCACATCTGCATTCTATTAGTGAAAGTGAAACACTGACTACTTCTATGAAAGAAATTCAGCTTTCAGCTTCTTCGATGGCTCATTAATGTGAGTTTTAGAAGATAGTTGGTCGTCCAGCCAGATACCAAATATATATATGTGATTTGTGATCTGGTGAAGAGCAAGTAATTGGTTTTATCTGGATTTAATCCTAGTCTGAGTTGAGTAAGAGCATCTTATATCTTATATGACTAAAAAGTCTGACACTCATTTTGTCAGTGCTTTGTCAATGGGTGGCGCTGACGAGTATATGATATTTTCTTCAGGAGGTCGTGAACCTTTTCTCTTTTCTCCTTCAGCTCCATGAAGATCCAGATGTTGGGTTGATGACGCCAGAGGGTTGTGATGGAAAAGGCCTGAACACTGGAGACCGACATGTTTCTTTATCTGTGACGTGAAGACGATCTGAGGAAACTTGTACATTAAAACAGAAGTTGTGAATTCATCAGCTTTTTATCAGCTCGAAGCTTTTCGACACGTTTGATCCTTTTTATAAGAATCCGATGTTTTCTCAGTGGATCGATGACCACGAGGAAAACGAGGCTGAATTCTTCCTTCGTACCAAAGTTTAACTTTTAACCAATGATCTTGTTTCTGGCTCAACCTGAAGTTTTCTTTTTTTTAAAACTCATTTTTAACATGACTGAAAGTAACGTTTTTATTCATTTTAAAACTGGAGACGTCAAGTTGTGATGTAAAGTCTGAAAGTGAAATTAAAATACATATTTTTGCTAAATTACGTATTGTTTGATTTTTGACGTCCTGGTGTGTTTTATCCTTGTATCACGACTTCTTTGGCTAAAGTACGGAGGAGACAGTAGATTTGTGTTTTTGTTGAAGTCCGCTCAAAATGTTCATATTTTTCTATTCTTCATTTTAGAAGAACAATTTAAAGCTGAATAAAGAACAATGACTATTTACAGAGGGGTGGGTTTTATGACCTATACTGCAGCCAGCCACCAGAGGGAGATCCAGATGTTTGCTGTCGTCCATCTTTAGTTACAATCATTGGTTTGGCTCGTCCGTTGTGCACATCCTCAGAAAGATGCAATATGCACACGGACATTAGGGGGCAGTGTAGAGCAGGAAGGTTGGAAGATTAATTACCCACATCTGTATGATGTGTGGCTGCAGTGAGAAGGACATGTCCACCAATCACCAGTCACCAGAACAGGAAACAGAATTTCACATGAAATAATAATGTTAGCATGTTTATTGTTAATGAGCTCTGTGGGGCCCTCTAGAGGAATCCTCCAGTAACACAGGTATTTGTGTCCTGAACACAAGGTTGATAAAGTTGGGTACTTTAGTTGAAGCAGGAGAATCCTGCTGGAGACGCGGCGTCATTTCAGGACACAGCCGGTGGCGTCCTCACAGCAGGTGGCGTCCTCACAGCAGGTGGCGTCCTCACAGCAGGTGGCGTCCTCACAGCCGGTGGCGTCCTCACAGCAGGTGGCGTCCTTACAGCAGGTGGCGTCCTCACAGCAGGTGGCGTCCTCACAGCAGGTGGCGTCCTCACAGCCGGTGGCGTCCTGACAGCAGGTGGCGTCCTTACAGCCGGTGGCGTCCTCACAGCAGGTGGCGTCCTCACAGCAGGTGGCGTCCTCACAGCCGGTGGCGTCCTCACAGCAGGTGGCGTCCTTACAGCAGGTGGCGTCCTTACAGCCGGTGGCGTCCTTACAGCAGGTGGCGTCCTCACAGCCGGTGGCGTCCTTACAGCAGGTGGCGTCCTTACAGCCGGTGGCGTCCTCACAGCAGGTGGCGTCCTCACAGCCGGTGGCGTCCTCACAGCAGGTGGCGTCCTTACAGCCGGTGGCGTCCTCACAGCAGGTGGCGTCCTCACAGCAGGTGGCGTCCTCACAGCCGGTGGCGTCCTCACAGCAGGTGGCGTCCTTACAGCAGGTGGCGTCCTTACAGCAGGTGGCGTCCTTACAGCCGGTGGCGTCCTTACAGCGGGTGGCGTCCTTACAGCGGGTGGCGTCCTCACAGCCGGTGGCGTCCTTACAGCAGGTGGCGTCCTTACAGCCGGTGGCGTCCTTACAGCAGGTGGCGTCCTCACAGCAGGTGGCGTCCTCACAGCAGGTGGCGTCCTCACAGCAGGTGGCGTCCTTACAGCCGGTGGCGTCCTCACAGCAGGTGGCGTCCTTACAGCGGGTGGCGTCCTCACAGCAGGTGGCGTCCTCACAGCAGGTGGCGTCCTCACAGCGGGTGGCGTCCTTACAGCAGGTGGCATCCTTACAGCAGGTGGCGTCCTTACAGCAGGTGGCATCCTCACAGCAGGTGGCGTCCTCACAGCAGGTGGCGTCCTTACAGCCGGTGGCGTCCTCACAGCCGGTGGCGTCCTTACAGCCGGTGGCGTCCTTACAGCGGGTGGCGTCCTTACAGCAGGTGGCATCCTTACAGCAGGTGGCATCCTTACAGCAGGTGGCGTCCTCACAGCAGGTGGCGTCCTCACAGCAGGTGGCGTCCTTACAGCCGGTGGCGTCCTCACAGCCGGTGGCGTCCTTACAGCCGGTGGCGTCCTTACAGCGGGTGGCGTCCTTACAGCAGGTGGCATCCTCACAGCAGGTGAATCAGTGATGAACTGTACTTGCGGCTCACAGCTGGCTCGTCTCCACACGTCTCCGAGGACTGAAGAGACGGATCTGGAAGGAGGAGGAGGAGGAAACAAATCTACATCTGGATCAGTTTGATGAACATCCAGTCTCACTGCTGCTGCTGACAGAACAACCACAATCCTGAGTCCAGATGCATGCTGGGAAACTACAGTCCTACTGAGGTTAAGGTGAGAAGACAACTACAAATCCCAGGAAGCGTTGCTGTATATAACCATATATGGGCGGAGCCAGAGGTTGTTTTGGTACCAAAGGTTTAAGATGGAAGATTCTCAGTCTACGTCCTGACAGAGGATGAATCCTCAGCATCGACCCACCGTGACGTCACCGGTTGGTTTGTGAGCTGCTGTCCATCTTGCTTTTCTGAAACCAGATGTAACCATATTTAGAGGAGGAGGGGGTGGAGCCTGAATAATAGTTCAAGGACACGCCCACCTGCACCACCTGTTTGAAGAAGACTTGAAACTAGAGACTGAGACATGAACTCCTGAATGTTACTGACGTCATGAAGAGAGAAGAAGAATCCTGGGTTCAGTGGAAACCTTCATCCCTGTGGGAACATTGCAGCGACTCGTTAAGCTGTGATTTAACCTGCTGGCAGGACGAGCTGCTGATTAACACATTGTTTCTCAGTAAAGCTGCTGAAGCTCAGTTCTGGCTCTGATTTGAGGCGTCAGGAGGATTCAGGGTCACGTCCGAGTCCGACTCCATGATATCTGTAGGTACAGATTGGACCCAAGATACTGAACAGTTCGACATAGTTTATGTTGTTTCTTCATGTCAGATTTGAGGAAGAAGAATCGGACTCTAGTTTTCCTCTGCAGCTGTTTCACTGGATCATTTCCTGCAGCTCTGAGCCTGTTCCATCTGCTAACATGGAGGAGTTTATGACCTATACTGCAGTCAGCCACCAGGGGGCGATCCAGATGACTTGGCTTTACGAGCTCTTTCTTTCTTTACAGTCTGTGGTGTGACAGAAAGACAAACTTCAAGGTGATCACTCAGTATTTTGGTGTAAAAAGTGAGAGTGAGGAGCTCGGTGAGTTACTAACCCTTCAGGGTAAAGCCTCTCGAGGCCTCTGGCAGCGGTGCCCTCCAGCCGAGCGGCCTGATCTCATTAGGTTGTTTATTTTGGGTGCTTCCTTGATTCTTCCTCCAGGTCCTAAGAGGGTTAGAGAGTCCGGAGGTCTGCTCTCAGTCTGCAGAGTCACTGCAGCCTGGATGTGGGCCGGCCTGCCGCTGAAGACTGCTGGCCTCGCCGCCGTCGACGCCACAGACATCTCACCCTTCCCCTCACCTCTGTTCCCGCTGAGGACACCAGAGAACACGCTCTGAGTCTCTTATCGTCCACCACCGAGGATCTGAGGACGTCAACTTTTCTTCTGTGGTTTGTTTCTGAAATCTCGTCTCCGTCTCAAAGTGACAGGATCTCTTCTTCGTCCTTTTTCTTGTGGGTTTGTCCGTCTTCGCCTTGGACCCGTCGGACCACACTCATGGGGAACCACGGCTCGAACCTGGAAGACATCCTGGCGGAGGATATGCACCACTGGTACAACAAGTTCATGCGAGAGTCTCCGTCAGGCCTCATCACGCTGTTCGAGCTGAAGGCCATTCTGGACCTGAAGGGCATGAACGAGAACGCCCACAGCTACGTGGACCAGGTGTTCTTCACCTTCGACATGGACGGGGTGCGACACACACACACACACACACACACACACACACACACACACACACACACACACACACACACACACACACACACCACACTCACACTCACACACACACACACACACACACACACAGGTCAGGGCAGGTGGAAACTGTCTTCTCTGTCGCGTCATGATTGTGTTAGTGTGTGTGTGTGTGTGTGTGGTAATTCACATTCGACTCAGCTCAGTAAAACACATTAAATTAACTCAAAAACAAATCAATCAAGTTTTATTAGTATAGTCTCATATTCACAAATCCCAGTTTGTCTCAGTCTTAGTTTTTTCTTTGTTGGACCAGATTCATAAGAATCGATGGTCTCCAGCTCCATGTCCAGGAGTGCACCTAAGCTCAGGGGCCACCGGGGGCCCCACGCCCACTAAAACTCATGACTTAAACCCATCGTAATCTTTGGTTTCATGATCAGAAAGTCGACGTCAAACTTCAAAACAACAAACAGAAGATTTAAAGTTTTACTTGACTGAGACAACTTCAGTTTATCTTATTTGTTTATTCAGATTAACGTGATTATTTACTCTGGCAGAAGAACACAATCATTTCTATGAGTAAAAGTAAAAATAGTGTTTAAGTATTATCAGCACAATAATAGCGACTCTGGTTGAAGGGTAGATCGGTCGTCCTCCAAGCAGAAGGTTGTGGTTCGAGCCCAGCTTCCCCACCTGCATGCCGAAGTGCCCTTGGATGCTCTGTGTGAATGTGTGATGCAAACTGAGCTGTAAAGCTCTGAGTGTCATCAAGACGAGAAAAGATCTTTATAAATACTAAGTATTTGAACTATTCTGCAGAATATGAATTAATCGGTCGACTGAAACGTTTCTCCTCAACAAACACGTGTTAACTTTTAAACTTCACATGTGAGCTGATGGAGACGGTGACATGTGACCAAAAGCTTCTGTTAAAAACAAGCAAACAACAACAAACAACAAACTATAAAAACCTTTATGCTGAAATTCTGTGCTTTTATTTTGAAGATTAACCAGATGTAGCTTTTTATGTTGTTATTGCAGATTTAATGTAACAATTAAGATATTGGATGTTTTTCTTCTGGTCTAGATTTTAAACCATATTTTTAAATCTCATATTAACCTTTAGTCATTTTATTGTTTTTATACATAGATAATTTCATAATTTTGTGTGTGATCGAGAACATGGCTGACCTGACGCTGAGCCCCACTGGCTCCCTGACTAAGTGGCTTACAGCGTTAGCATGCAGAGCTATTAGCCCTGCTGTGTGTGGTTCTGCTAAGTGGATTCAGAGAGTGGAGATGAAGTCCAGTGAAGATGTTCTGAGAGCTCGGGAGCTTGTTGCCATGGAAACCTGCCGCAGGTCGTGACGGTGATAGATGAGGAAATCGACGTGTTGGGATCAAAACCTGCGACATCAGCAGATTTAGATTTTAATGTTTTAAATTCTGTCGAACATTAGTACGGTGGCCCTGAGGTGAAAAACACAACAACATAAAACACGTTTCGTCAGCACTTCCTTTCTGTTGTCCAATCAGAGACGAGCGCAGGTAAAACCCTTTTTCTATTAGAAGTTCATGCAGTCGTGTTCTGTGATTTGTCGCGTTCTGTGATTTGTCGTGTTCTGTGATTTGTCGTGTTCTGTGATTTGTCGCGTTCTGTGATTTGTCGTGTTCTGTGATTTGTCGTGTTCTGCAGAGATCAGACACACAAAAACGAACTTATCGTCTCTTTCACCTTCAGTTGTTTGGATAAAGTTTTCCACTCGCGCTCGGAGAAGTGATGAGAAACCAAAACAAAGTGTTGGTTATTATTTGAATGAGAATAAAATGTAGGATTTTGGAGACACGGCCGAGGATGAAACCTTGATCCTGAATCAGAGTGTAACCCCCGTCCTTTGTTTCCTGCAGGACGGTTACATCGACTTCGTGGAATATATCGCCGCCGTCAGTCTGATGCTGAAAGGAGAAATCAACCAGAAACTGAAGTGGTACTTCAAACTGTTCGACCAGGACGGCAACGGGAAGATCGACAAGGACGAACTGGAGACCATCTTCTCGGTAAGGAGGCTCGAAGCAAAACACACAAACGAGAACAGGGTCCGATTAAAGTTGTAACTGTAAAAATATAAATGTATGAGAATGATATTTCCAACATTTTACACACTTTAGAAAATAAATGGTTAATCTGTTAAATCATGTTTTACCATTAACGTCAGTAACAAAATAACAGATATAATCAATTCACTTAACTTCAGCTAATTCTTTGTTTTACTTTGTTCATAGGTATTATATAGATAGTAATTTATAAATGGATAAGAACATAAATGTAATGTTGCTGTGGAGAGAATTTGTCCCACTTTTCTCTGCAGAATCGTTAATTCAAACAGAAAGAGAAAGTCTTGGGGTCATTCAGATGTTTGTTAACGTGAGACCAGTGTCTTTCTCCTTGTGGAACTGTCGTGTTCTTTTATCCCGAGATCTGAGAAGAGCCGTCTCGGTTTGGTTCAACAAGTATTTATTCAGAAGCAATGAAAAGGTGCAGCACAGCTCTGGGCACATATCACAGCCTCGGCTCAGTCAGTAGCACGGGGGAGTCAAGAGTCGCCCCGATCGGACGGCGGGTGCAATATTTATAATAGTAGGTAGAACTTCATTGGTCAATAACGAGGGGGAGTCCCCGTGGTCCAGACCTTGGCTCTCCCTTGCTGGTGCTCAGGCGTGGTCCCATCCTCTTGGCCCTGGAGTCTGATGAGGAGCCGCTCCCAGGTTCGCCCCCTCCCCCCCTCCCCCCTCTGACAGTAGCTGGTGAAATCTTCTGACAGTGTTTGGTTTCATGTGTTACAGACAGGCCTTCAGCTGAAGCCTTGTGGGTCTTCAGCTGAAGCCTTGTGGGCCTTCAGCTGAAGCCTTGTGGGCCTTCAGCTGAAGCCTTGTGGGCCTTCAGCTGAAGCCTTGTGGGCCTTCAGCTGAAGCCTTGTGGGCCTTCAGCTGAAGCCGTGTGGGCCTTCAGCTGAAGCCTTGCGGGCCTTCAGCTGAAGCCTTGTGGGTCTTCAGCTGAAGCCGTGTGGATCTTCAGTAGTGTTGCAGATACGGTGTTGTTGTTCACTGGAGGGAGAAACCTTGCGTTCCTTCAGACCCTAGTGGCAGCTGCTTGAATTCTTTCTAAGGGTAGGTCACAGTTTCTTATGGAAACAGGGCCTTCATGTATGTGTGATGTTTGAATAAAGCTAATGAAGTTTAGGCTGTAATACAGTAAGTTAGGTATGAGAACCAGTTAAAGTACAGTGTATTGTATGCCACAGATGTACAGTCTCCACAACAGGCATTATCAGACAGGTGCGAGACTGACACACACACACACACACACACACACACACACACACACACACACACACACACACTAACCAACTTCAAGATTAAAACCAGCCAGCAACGGCTCCTAACAGTCACTATGTGAAGGCCCCACATTCTCCACGTATTCAGCCCAAACAGCCCCTGCCCCTGCCCCCCCTGTCTAACATACTGCATCTGTTTACAGTTCAGTTTCATTGCCATCTTCACAGACACACACATTAATTCCTTCTGCTAAGGTACAAACATGGTGCGTGTAAAATCGATCCTTTTCGGGGCTATAGTGTCGAATTATATTATTAAAATCCAAACAGAACCTTCACCAGATCTTTAGATGTTCACCTGGGTTTTGGCTGCTTGATCCTGGGAAGCTTCACTCCTGTTTTCACTGGTTCCCAGAGACTCAGCAGTGACTTTGTGATCCTGTCCGATGAATTTGTTTCACATTTGTTCTGAATTTCTTTAGTTCGCAGCATCATGTGATGCTTTTCTGGACCTTCAGTCCACTTCAGGTTCAGGTTCTATTTCAGTGTTTAGATTGAACAGGTCTCAGTAATCCAGCCTGGGTGTCCCAGTGAAGACAATTATCATTTCAATTTGGGGGTTTGGTTGATTTCCTAAATGAGGGGGCGATGACTTTTTCATAGCACTTTCCCCCTTATGATTCCGATGAGGTGGCCAATCAGATTATAGGGCCCGCCCCTGAACCTTCTATCCACCTCCAGAAACGTCTCCTCTGAGTAAACCCACGCTGAATCAGCAGTAATGAAGCTGCTCCGACAGAAAACGGGCTGGATTAACTCTGAAAGTAGGTGAGCGCTAAGCTGCTGGATGAGCTCAGGAAGTGGTCAAAGACTCCAGAGGACGACGTCATCCCAGTCTGAAAGCTCGAGTCCAGTCTGAAGATCAAGGTCCAGTCTGAGGACGAAATTAGTCAAGCGCTAATCTGCTGAACGAGCTGCAACCCAGAGGAGGACGTCCTCCCAGCCTGAAAACTGAAGTCCAGTCTGAGGACCAGGATCCAGACTTTGGCATTTTCTCTCTTTCTTTAATCCAATAGAAATTCTGGCCAAAACGATCCACTAAACCCAACGCATCAAATTAAAGTTCAGATTCTGAGTTGTTAAAGTTGTTTTAAACCTTGACACCAAGTTGAACCAGACCTCCTGATCATCAGTTGTTTGGTTTGTGTCTCCCCCTGCAGGCCATCCAGGACATCACACGAAACAGAGATACCGGCCCAGAAGAGATCGTCGCGCTCATATTTGAGAGGATAGATGTGAACGGAGAAGGTAAAGAAATCCCAGTCAAATAAAGGTATACAAATCAAACTCACCCATTAAAACCCCTCCACTGTCTTCGACCTTTGACCAGGTGAGTTGACGCTTGAGGAGTTCATCGAAGGAGCCAGAGACCACGAGGACATCATGGACATGCTGAAGACCCTGATGGACCTGACGCCAGTGTTAGTCATCATCGTGGAGGGGCGGGAGGGATGAGAGCGCAGACCCGGAGCTGCAGAAGGACCACAAAGACTGAAGCAGAACCCCTATCCCAAAGAAACCAATGGACCCTCACCCCTTCGAGAAGAGAAAGACTTGTTTTACCCTCTCTGCTGTTTGCTGGTCTGGACGAGGCAGCAGGATCAACAGGTGCTGAAAATATCAAACATTTTCGATGGCCTAGAATTGGCCGTCCAGACTCCGCACATCCAACTGCCCCTCGTCCTCCTCGTCTCCAGGTGTCAGGTTGAACAGGGAACAGAGACTTTGTGTTCCGTCTGATCACAGGTCAGTTCCTTCAGATTCAGTCAAACACAAAGGACTTTGAGTTCTCGTGGTTCTGAAAGAGTCCAGACACGTTCTGAGCCACGTGAACAACATCAAGCATCAAAAACTGACAAAAATGGTCCAAATTAATAGAAGTTGAAATCAAAAATGGATTTTCTTTGATCTAATGACTCCAGACTTCATTCATACATAATCTTTTTTTTTCTGACAGCTTGGCTTTAGACTTTTAACATTTGAGAATCTTGGTTTCGTAGAAAAACGTATTCGTCAAACGCCAACTCTGGTTCCAACATCGAGCACGAGTATCGAAAGGTTCCGATCCAGACCCAGCGCGAATCTTCAGCCGGCATTTTAGAGAAACCTATTTTAAAAGGAGCTATTTGTATGTTTGTATTATCGCTACGTAGCTAATGTTAGCATTAGCAGCGTTCTACATACAAATCTTTCAGAAACAAACAATATTCCAATTTCTGTCTCTGGATATAAAAACAACAGCATCATTAGTTCTTGTTTTCTTCTGTTTCTATCACTTCTTAGCTTCTCTGCAGCCACTTGGTGATCGACTGTCTGATGAAGTGTTTTCATGTAAAAACAAAGTGAATCAATGTGTTGACTGTGTCGTGTCATTACCCATGATCCTCTGCTTCCTGACCCTGAAGAGCTGCTGCTGGAACAAATCCACCAAACTGTTCAGAACTCTTCATGTTTCACAGTTTCCTGCTGAATATTGGAGATAAACTCTGGTTGTTAATAACTTCAGAGTGTTTTAACTGATCTCAGTTCAGCTTCACTCTTCAGCTGCAGCTGGTTGTGACAGTTGAAGCTGACTCTCACAGGGACCAGATCAGTTTCAGACAGAGATGGAGTTTCTCACAGTGCAGAGCAGTGCATGCTGGGAGTCGGCTCTGATCCTCTTAATGCTGTAAAGGGTTCAGCAGCCTGAGCCGCCGTGGAGCAGATTACAGTTTCAGCCTCACACACGTTTCCATCCGAGACCGAGCAGCAGCTGAAGGACGAGGAACACAACCTCAAAAACACAAACTGTAGATCTTGCATTTTATAATTTACTACATTTTAACATGTAGTCAGAAAATTCTCTTCTCATCTCTGGTTTCCAGAGCAGTGAAGTCAAGGGCAGAATAATCCTCAACAACCTGCTCTGGAATCAGGCCAAACCAGGCCAAACCAGGATAACCCAGGTCACCAGGGCAGCCCAGGGCAGCCCGAACAAAGAACTGAATTATTAGCTGAATGGTTTCAGGTCTGACAATGAAATAAACTCAGTTAGTTCAAAGTTCAACATTTAGTTAAAACCTAACGTCGTCAAACTCAACCAAGATTTTCCGGTTTAAAGCTGAAGTTAAAACTTTGTGTCTGAAGAAATTCCCCCAAGCAGCAGCTCGAACGTGGTGGAGCCTCCGCTGCCGGCCTCACAAATAAAACGTTCATCTGTCATTTGTTGGATTTTAAGTTTGTGACTGGTCTCTTATTCTAAAGTTAAAGGGAAGATTTGAGTGTTGGTACCTTTTTACTTTTATCCAATGACGATGGAGCGGAGCGTGTGAACGTCTGCGGAGTCAACACTGATGAAGAACTCGCACTTAATGGAACCGATGAGGAAAAGAGACGAGGCCACTTTGTCCTTAAAGCTATAAACCGATATAGTTACAATACGGTCAGATCGGAGCATCGATTGTAAATCAGTGACCCAAAGTAAAGATGGACGACACGTCTTCACTTCCTCCAAAATTGAAGCCATAACAGCTCACCATCTTTGTGCAGTAGTGAATAAACGTCTACTTTGACTTTGAGTTTGGTCCATGTCCCATCTGCTAACATGGAGGAGGAGGGGTTTATAACCAATACTGCAACCAGACACCAGGGGGCGATCTAGATGCTTTGGCTTCACTTTTTCAGGAACCAGTGTCTTCCATCTTTATTTACAATCTGTGCATCTGACCTGCAGGTTAGCATCGACGCTAACACTTCTGATTGTGCAATAGTTCATTCTAACTGATCATGTCTTGTGTTGCCTTATCAATAAAGTTTTTAAACCAACTGTGTCTTTAATTTGAACTTTGATTGGAGACATCGAACTAAACAAACCATCATTCAGACTCAAACACGTCATCGGATGCTAGTGACCAAACAGCTAACGATAAATAATCACAAACACAAACGTGACAGTTTTCTTCTTTATTTGAAAATATAGAAAAATATCATCCTCATCATCATCATCATCAGTGTTTCACTTCCTCTTTGGTTCACGTGGCTTTTTATTAAAAACATGGTGACAGGTCGTTTCATTCACTTGATGTGATGTGATGTCATAGTTTGTACAGATGATGTCACCGGTTGTTAGTCCCCTGACCCCTGACCCGCCAGTCACGTAGCATCCACACGGGGGCGACAGACCTTTATTATTGATTATCAGCTGACACAGAATGGATTGACAGTCTGTATCTGACGCGTCACAGCTGTTCGATCCAGATACTGAAGAATCAGAGCTGCTGATGTGAAGCCGAGTGAAGCCTCTTCACACAGTTGGGTTTCGTTGTGCGAGTTGCAGCTGATGTGAATGTTGAAGTTTGTTCCTTTAACCCGTGAAGACGTCTTTGATGATGTTTGGTCCAAATCCGTCGCCTCCTCTGACTGATGGATAGCAGCGGGTGTCAGTGTCTTGTAAGTGTATCGGGGATCTAACCTGCAACCTCTCGGGTACATGACGGCGTTTCACAATTGTTTGGACTTCTCCCGCCTCAGCAGACTGACGTACAGACGCAGGAAGGAGTAACAGACGCCCACGGAGCAGTACACCGAAGTCACCAGCAGGGGGAGAAAGGGAAGCTTCTGTTGCCACGGTAACAGAGGGAAGAGGACTTCGCAGACGATTGCCACAGCAACCAGACCGAGCAAGTAGACGACCTCCAGGGGGCGCAGCAGAGAGCCCTGACCACTGAGGGGACAGTCAGGAAGTAATCTGATTACTGAAGGAGATCAACGATTGAATCTGTGACATCAGAATTCATTGATTGATTGATTAGTCAAATGTAAGTGTTCCTGTGTGTGTGTGTGCGTGTGCGTGTGCGTGTGCGTGTGTGTACCTGTGCAGTTTCCTCAGAGCAGTGAAAGAGTAAATGGTAAAAATCAGCATCAGAACGACTTTGATTGGCAGCTCTGAAACAGGAAGTGACATCAGTTTGATCAGAGTCGGACAAAAATCAAGAGGAAACAGCGTCACCTGACACGGCACAACAATCACACAACAAACACACAACAAACACAATCTGACTGAGCTGAAATATCCAGCATAAAAAATGTATAAAGAACTAAATTAGGTTTAAGTGGCATGTGACCCACGTGTCGGCAGCGTTTACCTGCGGGGGTGAAGAGCAATGGGAACAGCGAGTAATGACCTGTGGTCGTCAGAACCAGGAAGATCCCAGCATCCTCTCTGCTCTCAACCGCCAGGAAGCTACGGAGGAAGAAACACACAAAAGATCGTGTTTAAACGAAGGTCGAGACATCGATGACTTCATTTTTCATTCATTTGTTTTTAACAGTTCGTTAACTCTCTGTCTGCTCGGCTGGCGTCCAGCAGCCAATCAGAATCCTTCCAGGAGCTTCTCGTCTCATTAGGGCGGTGACGCTAACCGCTCTACTGTGGTCATGTGATGGCTACCGGGGGATTGAGCTCATTACCCTCATCGGGGGTCGTACCAAGCTAACTGTAAATTCAGTTTCGCTGATTTCTTTGCACTGAATCAAAATCAAACTAAGGCAGTGAGATATCTCAGGTAATGAGGCGGCGGCCGACCTCAGAGGCAGGATGGCGAGGAGGACGGCCTTCTCGTGGACGTGCCAGCCGAACATGAAGGAGCCCAGAGCGCAGAGCAGCAGGCAGCGCAGGAAACCTCGAGCACCACGAGGACGCCACCAGATGGACGCTAGCGCCGGCTTCAAAGACGCAGAGGACAGAAAGAAAAGATAAAAGTGACAATCTGAGAATCAGATGAAAACTTTGTTCTAAATCCCGTCTCAGTTGATTTGTTCTCACGCACCAGGATGGAGAGGAGCGTGCAGACGAGTGTGACGGAGGGAGAGACGGAGGGAAGGACCGAGTGTTGAAACTCCTGAACCAGGCCGCCCGTCATGGAGGCGCGAGGAAGCTGCGTCTCGTCCAGCAGCTTCAGACGAATGCCTGAAAACAAAAACTCAACTTAGCTCAAAATAAAACAATGTTTCCTTCATCTGAAAACATTTAGTTCAAATAATTTCCCACATCTTTTATTTCCTCCTGTGTTTTAAATCCCCGGTGAAACAGACGTTATGTGTGTAGCTATAGAGGAACTGTGGTTGATTGGTCGATGACAGCAGCCAATAGCTCTGAATGTGCACCAGCGCCCCCTGTGGCAGTGAAGGTCCCTGTGCAGCGGTGGCCGACAGAATTTATAGACATGGGGGGGAAGAATTTCTGATTGGATCCAACAGTGTAAAGAGAAAAGAGGGAGAGATTGAACCAATCGGACGTAATGAGGAGGCGGAGTCTCACCGAGCGTCGCCAGGCTCTTGTCCAGCACGTTGTAGAGGGCCCAGACGTTTGGGGCCCAGTAGGCGTGGCAGAGGCCCCGCTTGAAGGGGAAGAGACGAGACAGGACCTGCGGCAGCTGACCCTGGAACAGACGTCACAACTAAATCAGATCCGTGGTCATATACAAACTTCCTGTATTTCAAGTCGACAAAGTAAAATGTTCCTTTAAGACTCATTTATGTACAAAAGGTGATTTGTCTGTTTCAAACGTTGTAACCGTCACCGCCCACTTGAGTCCTTTACGTTGGCACGGTTTCTCAACTATACTACCACTAGAGGGCAGCACAGAATAGTGAGTTCACAAACATGGTGGCGGTGGAGGAGGCTGCGATGGCGTCCGCGGTGCAAACGTGTGGACAGTGACATTTCTTGGTGTTCTCTCTTGAACTATTGGCTACACTGCCCCCCCATGATTTCTAGTGGTACTGCTTGGTTTTGTGTTTATCCGTAGAAGACGAGCACAAACAGATGAAATGCAGAGAGACTTCGGAGAGAGGGCGTGAGACGAGAGACTCTCACCATCACGATGAACGGACCGAAGGACAGAGCGCAGACGCTCGCCACGATGGTTCCCAGACGAATCAGACGCAGCAGACTGAAGCTCGTCCACCTCACAGAACCGTCTGAAACAACAACAGAACCACAAGTGAGGAGAAGAACAAAAAATCCAGTTTAAGTTTGAATGTTGTGAAAACTAGTTCGTAACCTTTACTAAGGCTAACTTCTCTTTACTATTTGTACGACAAACTGTTCAGTTCAGTCGTTCTTTAACGTCCTGATCGTACATGCTTAATAAAAATGGACGACATGACATGAAGTGAAGCCAAATCATCTGGATCGCCCCCTGGTGGCTAACTGCAGTATACGTCATGAACCTCCTCCATGTCAGCAGACGGGACCAAACTAAAGAATCAAAGTAAACGTTAAATAAATGTTTGTAAAGATGTTTCTGTCGTTTCAGGTCGTTCTCATCTCTCTGATGTTTGTTCAGGTTTCTGATCAGTTTGGTTTGAATCAGTTATTTGATGATATAAAACAGGCTGAGACGTGATGATTGACAGCTGAGACTGACTCCTGATTGGTTGAGCGTGTGTATCACTGCTACTCAGACTGAGTCCAAATGGCGTCATGAGGTGTAGCGTTCATATCCAGAGAAGCGCCTTAATTTACAGTCTATGGTTCAGCGGAGGTGTGTGTGTGTGTGTGTGTGTGTGTGTGTGTGTGTGTGTGTGTGTGCGTGTGTGTGTGTCGTACCTTTGTTGTCCTCAGTGAAGCAGTAACTCCTCAGCAGGAAGATGCCGTAGGCTGGAGCCACATACAGGTAGATGTGCTTCAGGTTGAGCAGGATGGAGAACAGCAGCGCCCCCTGCAGGTGCTGAGACTTGTGCCACATAAAAAACAACACAAAGTGAAACGATGACTTATATGCAACAAAATATTAAAGATGGAAATGACAGAAAAGCATGAACAGTGTTTGTTAGCGTGATGTTCAGACCTGCAGGTGTTTGGCCAACGACAGCAGCAGGAAACCAAACAGGAAGCCGTTATACTGGAAGTGAACGTCTGAGAGAAAACGTCAAAGAAGTTTCCTTATGGTCGTCATGACGACAGAGTGTCAGGTCAAAGTGTCATTTCTACAAACTGAAAATTAAAGGTTTCACATTGAACATATAAAAACCTGGAAACACAAACAAACATGGTCTCCATTAGGAACGTGAATCATGTGCCGAGCTGAGCGTCTGAAGGATACGGTCGACGACGAGGAGGCCGAAGTTGAAGAGCAGCAGAACGGCGAGGACGAAGGACGGACGGCTCAGAACGTCCCGAGAGCCTTTCTGCTCCTGAACGCACCTGCAGCACCTGGACGACGGCACAGCCAATCAGAATCAATGTTTCAAACTGTTACTGTTAGTGTATTCTATTTAAGACACATCCTCCAGATCGCCCCCTGGTGGCTGACTGCAGAATAGATAAACTGCTCCATGTTAGCAGATGGGACACGGTGTCATGTTACTCACTCTCTGGCACCGAAGACAAAAACCAGGTCCGTGAAAATAACCGACAGCCTCTGAAACAGAACCGTGGACGAGCTGGCGTAGTTCAGATTGTCCACCTGCAGCATGTTGGTGTCAAAGTGCTGAGCCACGTGGGACAGGCCCAACTCGAACCAGGCGAACAGCGGCGGGTAGTCCAGGGTCCACGCAGACGAGTTCTGCAGAACAACACCGGACATGAATCGTGATAAACAAAGAGCTGAGGAGTTCAGAGCCTCAGGAAGGAATCACACTGACCTCATGGTACCACCTGGACACGGGGAGACTGTGTGTGATCGCCAACCAGTTCCTGTGCACCTCAAAGTCTGTGGAATGACTGACACACACACACACACGCACACACGCACACACACACACACACACACACAGTTCTAACATGTGTTAGAATCTACACACACGTCTCTGTTCACGAGATTTAAATAAAGATTTAGTTTGAGCAGTTAGCCAGATGCTAATCGGTAATAAAACACTGTGTCTGTGTGTGTCTGCTCAGTGTGTGTGTCTCTGTGTGTGTGTGTCTCTGTCTCTGTGTGTGTCTCTGTGTGTGTGTGAGTGTGTCTCTGTCTCTGTGTGTGTCTGTGTGTGTCTGCTCAGTGTGTGTCTCTGTCTCTGTGTGTGTCTGCCTGTGTGGTGTGTGTGTGTGTGACTCACTATGAAGTGATGAACACACTCTTCATCAGAGAAACTCCAAACACTAAAGCAGGAAACCAGCGGCCGCTGACACACTCCGCCGCCGCCATGACACCCGGAAGGTTCACTTTCAAAACAACTTTATTGACAGCTCCGTGCAGGACAGGGACAATAGATCCGCTGGGGGTCACAGTTTATTTTGACACTGAACGTGAAGAGAAGGGTTAAGTATTGAAATGCATTATTGTTAATCAATATATGTCATTATATTATGTTATTGAACTGTGATAATAATTATTGATGCATTAATGTCGCACCTGATGTGTCGTTAATTCAAGTCACTTCATCTACTGCTGTGTTCATCAATTATCTTCACCTATATTTATTAATCATTAAATTATAATTGATCTGAATCAGTTCAAATCTATGAACTGTTAAATGTTTGTGACTCGATGAACTCTGAAGGGCTGACTACAGTACACGAGTAGATATATCTTCAACCACTGGAGGACGCTGTCTCATTAGAGCGAACCGTGAAGGTGAGAATTCCGAGTGTTCCTGAAGGGCACCTGACCGTCTCCTGTCACGTCACAGTGTTTCCGGTCTGATCCACGATCAGCTGATCGTCACTTTTCTCACTTTGCTCAAACTTGTAAACACAGCAGCTTCCGGGATGAACGCGCTGCGGAGGTTCCACGTGGGGCGGTTCCGAACCTGGAGACGTGAGTCCGACTCTCCTGGAGCACTGGAGTAATCTATTACTGTTCAGTCAGATAACTGTGTGTGTGTGTGTGTGTGTGTGTGTGTGTGTGTGTGTCGCGTGCGTGCGTGTGTGTGTGAGACAGATTTCCATTTGACAGCCCCTGCATTGACCTTTGACCTGAGGAAAGTGGAACTGACGCCTCTGGAGCAGCGGAAGCTCACGTTCGATTCCCACACCATGGTGACAGAGCTGGAGCAGAGCGGTGAGGACACACTGACAGGAAGTACATCACAGTACTGTTGTGACATCACTTCCTAATGATGTCATCATGATGTAATGATGATGTATCACAGTGATCCAGTGAGAGCCAATCAAGTCCGTTCAGCTGATCAATGTGTCTCCACACAAACATGAAGTTTGACTTTGTTCCCAGGGTTTGAGAAGCGTCAGGCCGAGTTGATCGTCTCGGCTCTGGTGACCCTGACCACGGCGAACATGGACATTGTTTACAGAGACATGGTGACCAAGTCCCACCAGGTAGGACGCAGGTCAGAGGTCACAGGTCAAGGGTCAGAGCAGGTACAGAGTCAATCTTCTCATGCGTGTGACTTTCAGGAAATCGCTGTGCAGCAGATCGTAGCTCATCTGGACTCCATCAGGAAGGACATGGTGATCCTGGAGAAGAGCGAGTTCGCCAATCTGCGGTCTGAGAACATGGTAACACAACACGTACAACCACACTGTCACATGTGGTAACACAACACGTACAACCACACTGTAACATATGGTAACACAACACTGTACACCACTGTTGTGTTTTCTAACAATCGACCCACTTTCCCTTGGACAGAAAATGAAGCGCGAGCTGGAGCAGCTGTGGAACCGACTGAAGGTACGAACTCTTTTATGAATCAGGTGAGACGCTGCAGACGTCTGTTCTGATGAAACACGTCTTGTTCAGGAGGAGACTCAGAAAGTCCGAGCTGAAAGCAAACTCGACATCAACCTGGAGAGCAGCAGGATGTCTGACATGGTGAGTCAGTCAGTGAACGCATCGTGTGCACGGGTCAGTGAACGCATCACGAGTGTAACTCAGTGTTTTTGTCAGTTCACTGAACAGGAGAAGAAACTGATGGAGACGACGACAGAGTTCCACCACAAGGTGAAACAACCGGATTGTAATACTGTAACATTACTGTAATATTACTATTATACTGAAATACTTTGGTTAAACTCTAAACTACTGTGCTGGTTGAACTTCGTCCGGCTCCCCGTCTCTCAGAAAGTCGACCTGGAGAACGACAACATGGAGATCAACAAGAAGATCGACCTGCAGGTGGCGTCACTCAAACTCTGCTGGAGTCTCTGAAACTGGAGACGGTCACCTACCTGGCAGGTAACATTCAGAGTAATCAGAGGAATCAGAGTAATCAGAGTAACTTCAGTAACTAATCGTTGTCCTGTTCCTCCTCAGCGACCGTGTTCTCGTGTCTCGCCCTCGCGCTCGGCGTTTACAGACTGTGGCGGTGAAGCCGAGACCTGGAGCCGGTTTAATAAAGTGAAAGTACACAAGCATTTTTTACATGAAGAATCTCAGTATTTTTTCACATTACATATTTTTTCTTAAATGTTGAACAGTATTTTAAGAGGAAAATGATTTGTAACACTAACACTGAGGGCACTGTAACATTATAATTAGTATTTTAAGCATCTGAAATGTAACTTACTAGTAATGTAATTTGAACTAGTCTCCGTAAAGTAACAATGAAGTTGTCATGTTTAATTTCTCTGAAATGTAGAAAATATCAAATACAAATACTTGGTAAAGTAATAAACGACAAGACATTTAAATTCACTTGAACTTTATTTTTGAACTGAACGACAATAAAACTATTAAATCAGAATCACACAACAACAAACAAGTTTCAGACTCGTTTATTGAAAATCATTAAAAACTAAAGACGACGACTCCGATCCTTGACGGGAACCAATCCTGAAGAGTGGGCGGAGTCTCCAGTCGTCCAATCAGACCATGCTTACCTTAAACGCAGCGGGAAACAACTCAACACCTGAAACTACTCATCACCCAATAAACAGATCAGTAAACCAATCGATCAATAACCATCAGACTTTAACAGCAGCAGCTGATCATTAATCACTTTAACACCAGAGATTCAAAAAATACTTTAATTATAAATTAAATCATTTACAGCGTCGAGTCAAACAAACACAAACGTGGCGTTCACAAACAAACGACCTGAAATGGTCGGGTTGGATCCGAATACAAAAATGTATTGACGAGAACGTTGCTGCCGACTCGACCTCCGCTCGCTAAAAACACCGTCTCCGAAAATGGAAAAAGTGACGGAGGCCGAGAGCGGCGGCGGCGGCAGCAGAGGAGGCGTGGTTACACATTATTCTCTTCTGATGGCACTTGGTCAATTAAAAGCTCCGCCTCCTCTTTCTTCACGTCGAGCAGCTCCACGGCCTCGGGTGCCACTTCCTGTTTGACCGAGGCGGCAGCGTTGCAGCAGGAAGTCGCCTCTTCCTCCTTGGGCTCTACGAAGGCGCTGAGCGGGTGGTCGGTGAGCAGCTTGTTGGGCGATGGCGTGACGTCGAGATACGACGACGTCTGGGGAGACAAGGAAGGTCAAAGGTTGAATTATCACTGACTCATCTATTATTGATTAGTTTTCATTTTGATAAATCGTCGGCAGGTACTCACATTTTTATAATCTTCAAAACATGCCGGATGAAAATTCTGAAGAAGAAAAACAACATGTCAGTCACCAGGATTGTGTTTTGTTGTCAGTGTGTTGTTGTGTCAGTGTGTATTTCCTGTCTTGTGTGGTGAGTTGTGGGTTGAGTTGTGTGGTTGAGTTGTGTGGTTGAGTTGTGTGGTTGAGTTGTGTGGTTGAGTTGTGTGGTTGAGTTGTGTGGTTGAGTTGTGTGGTTGAGTTGTGTGGTTGAGTTGTGTGGTTGAGTTGTGTGGTTGAGTTGTGTGGTTGAGTTGTGTGGTTGAGTTGTGCGTCACCTTGTCGTCGACTCTGACGGCGTCCTTCAGGAACCAGTCCTCCTCCTCCTCCACCCAGTACGTCTCAAACGGCTCCTGACAGATTTCACATAACTGCAGAACATAAACAAACTGTTAGTCCCTGCAGGACACCGTCCAATCACAGTGAGGATGATTTACACCGTACTCTGTACCAGCCAATCACAGTGAGGATGATTTACACCGTACTCTGTACCGTCCAATCACAGTGAGGATGATTTACACCGTACTCTGTACCAGCCAATCAGAGTGAAAGTGACAGTGTCTGCCTACTACAAGATTTCTCTGTCAGTTAGCTTCTGATTGGCTGATGAACAGCCTCTCTCACCTCTCCCACTTGGTCCTTGGTCGCCCTGACGATTTGGATCTCTCTCTCTTTTGCCGCTGCCTGACTCTTCTGAACTTCCTCCTCGTTCTCTTTCTCAAAGAAGTGACTCTTCACTCGTTCCTCCAGGTCGGCGATTTCCTCGAACTCGATCCAGTCCTGTCACAAACACACACAGTGAATATGTGTCTTCTCACCATGGGGCAGTAGTACCAGCAGTGTGTGTGTGTGTGTGCGTGTGTGTGTGTGTGTGTGCGCTCACCTTGAGGTTGTAGTACCAGCAGCAGTGTGTGGTGTGTGTGTTGTGTGTGTGGTGTTGTGTGTGTGTGTGTGTGTGTGTGTGTGTGTGTGTGTGTGTGTGCGCGCTCACCTTGAGGTTGTAGTACCAGCGGCGGTGTGTGATCTTCTTGCTGGCGACCTTTCCGGCGTGGTTCTGTCTGAAGTGCCAATCGAGGTGGTCGGCGTACAGGTCCGTCTGGGTGGTGGTGAACCTCATGCTGCAGAGACAACACTGGTTCCCCGAGTACAGCTTCATCACCACGCACTCGTAACGCCTGCGGGGGGGGGGGGGAGTTAGACGGTGTGCGACTAGTGGTGAGAGCAGTCGAGTGGTTCGTCCGTACTTACGGTTTCATGTCATCCACGGTGAAGCTGGTCAGGTCCGGGATGTCTTCCTCCTCCTCCACCTCCTCCTCTTCCTCCTCCTCTGCTGGCGGAGCCGCCGGCGCCACAGTGGTCGAAGATTCTGGAAAAACAAAAATTGTATTTCTAACTATTTGAGCATCATGTTTCCATAACATCTGCATCAGATATCAGCAGACTCACCGTTGCTGGTGGTCGGCGTGGCCTCGGGCTGCGAAGCTTTGATGATGCCGGTGGAGATGAGTTTGGTCAGAAGGTCGTTGACGTCCACCTGACCGAAGTGGTTCTCTGGAGGGACGACCTGCGGCGCTGCGGCACAAACAGACGGCAGGTTAAACGTCAGTCTGACACAGAATGAGTTTCACTGACATGGAATCTGATATTTACATGTTTGAAACATGTTCTCGTGACATTAAAACAAGTGGATTCTTACTCTGAGGTCTGAATGGACCCGAGTTCTGAGGCAGGAACGTTTGATTCATGTTCCCCAACAGGTTCCCCTGAAAACAACAGGAACAGATTAATGACAAAGGAGGAAAAGGCAATGCTGATAAATTTACCTTCATCGATTTTATATTCCATCGATTATAATATAACTTCACTTAAAAGTCGAGAAACTGATTGACAGGTGTCACTCACCGGCTGCTGCAGGCCAACAGCGGGGGCGGCAGGGTTGTAGAAGGGGGCGGGGCCCTGCTGGGTGAATGGCGGCTGCAGGTTAAAGTTCACCGTCTGCGCCGGGAACGCCATTGGCCCCGCAGGGAACTGAGGGTTCATGGGCTCTGGGAAACACTGGGGGCCCATGTTGAAGTTCTGCTGGGGGGTCATCGGGTTGTCGTAAATGGGCGGGGCCATTGGCCTCATGGGAGGTTGCATGTTGTGTTGAGGGAACCTGGGGGGCCCCTGCTGCCCAGGGGGGCCCTCAAAGTGCGTGTGTCCACCCTGATGGGGTACATCATACCTGTGATTGGGGCCTTCAAACCTCATGGGGCCCATTTGGTTCGGAGGGCCTTCGAAACGCAAACCCCGCTGCTGCTGGAAGCCCATTGGTCCAGGTCCAGGGGCCATGTTGTTGTCAAAGCGTCTTGGTTCAAAGTGCTGCATTGGCCCTTCAAAATGTCCCGGCCCCTGACCCACAAACCGCACTGGGGGCTGTTGGCCCATGGGACCATCAAACCTCCCGGGGCCTTGAGGGTGGGGGTGACCATCAAACCTCCCCATCCCGTCTCCGCCTCTCATTGGACCGTGAGGCATGTGGGCGCCGTCTGGGCCATCAAACCTTTCTGGTATGTTGTGATGTGGTGGTCTGCCGCCATCGAACCTGCCTGGCCCCTGGGGGTGAGGCCCTTCGAACTGTGAAGAGTCATCGTACCAGCCGGGAGCGTGGGGTCTGGGGGGGGCTATGTGTTCAGGGCCGTCATATCGGGACGGCGGGTGCCCTGCTTCGTGAGGAGGGGTGTGTCCAGGCGAGCTGCTCTGCTGTCGGACAGACGACAGTGGTCCGACACGCGCTGGGGCCTTGAGGATGGGGGGAGGGGGCGGCTGAGGAGGGGGGACATCAGGTTTGAGGGGCCCTTCATCAGAGTGCTCACTGTTGGGGCTCTCAAAGCGCGGGACCGGGCTCATCTCTGCCGAGTCTTTCTGGTGTAGAGGTGACAGGCGCTCGCGCTCGAACCTCGGGACGGGGGCGTCCAGACCGGTCGGACTGGGACAATTCCTGTGTACCACTGTGCCGGAGGGCAGGGGCCCCTCCGGCCTCCGGGGGTCCGGATGTCTGGAGTCAACAGAGGGCGTGTACCTCCGTGGAGTGTCGTATCCGCTCTTCTGTTCCTCGCGCTGGCGCTCGGTCAGCGGCGAGTTCCACTCTCGCTCGCCTGGAAACAACAAACAAAATTGTTATAATTTAAAAGAGACAGGACGTCAGAGACCCGGACCTCTGACCTCTGACAAGACGGCACGGGACAGGAAACGCAGCCACAGGTGGACACATGACGGATCTGTGACGGACTTACTGGAGTCTCGGGGGTCGGCTCGTCTCCTGAAGCGAAGGCCAGGCAGCGACTTGAGGGTGGGGAACTCTTTGCCGTGGTTGTACTCCTCGATCATGGGGCCGAGCGGAGGCCGCGACTCTTCTCGTTCTTTACTCCGTCTTTCACCTGAAGGTCACAAACCAACGGAAGCAGTCAGTGACACAGGAAGTGAAACACAGAGGCCTCTTCACATAAAAAGAACCAATTAATCAAATTATATTTTAATCTAATCAATAATTTCATGAACCTTTAAACTGTAAAATTAATAAAAATGTATTGAATGATGGATAAATGAATGAATCAGTGAAGCGATAGTTTGATTCGTGTTCAGTTCTCTCTTCCTACATCGAGCTGGCCTAACCTTGTCTGTCTCGTGGCGCTCGGCTGTATTTAAGTGGCGGTGGGTGTCCTCCAATGCTCCGACCCCCACCTGTCTTCTCGCCCGGGCCCGTTTCATCGACATCCTCCACATTCTCCTCGCCCTCCCACTCCTCTCCGGCCACTCGGTGGGTGACCTGCGTCTTCCTGAGCTTGGACTTGTGCTCGTAGTACGACAGCTCTGCGGCGTCCATGGCATCGTGGGGCTGGGAGGAGGGCGCGGCCAGCAGCGGCTGTTTCCCGTCCCAGCTCTCTGAGCGCTGCAGCTTCTCCTCCTGATACTGGAAGAAATGTTTGATCTGGTGCGCCACATTGAGGAAGTCCTCTTGAGAAATCTCGCCGCTCTCCAGACGTTTACTGGCCTGCAGAGAAATGCAAAGATGAAAACTTGTAACTGATTTGATGATTTTAAAAGAGATAAATGAACGAACAGCTGCTGATCCGGGTGACGTACCCTCCTCAGCAGGTCCTTCTTGGAGGCGGTGTTGAGGGCTTCAGGTATCTGCAGGTTGGCGTCCACGCTGAGGCGGTGCTTCAGGGCTCGGGGGGTGGTGGGTCGAGTCGGCGTGTTGTACGGTTTGTGCTCTCTGGGTCCCGGCTTCATGTGAGCGTCGTCTGGCAACTTCAAACTGAAGAAGCAGCAGAAACAAAGTCAACAATGAATAAAAACCAACGACCTGCTGCTGTTCTCACTGTTCATCAGTATTACATAGAATATTATTAGAAATGATCAGTTATTAATATTAAATTACATTTACTATTCAAATCTATATGATGATGTCTGGTTGGACTCACTGTTTGTTCTCCTCCCAGCCGCTCCTCCAGCGGTGAGGAGCCTCCTTCGTCTCCTTGCCACTTCCATCATGACTTCGGGGCGAGTGAGAGTCTCTGGACTCGGAGTGTCGATCGTCCTGCGGCCTCTTCGACCTCCTGCTCTCTGATTGGCTCTTCTTGAGTGTGACCCGGTCCTCTCGGCCGGGCTTGCTATGCAGCGGTTCATCTACACGGACCCTCCGGGGTTTCCCCGGTTTGTGAGAGGGTGACGGGGACAGCGAGCTGCTCCTGGCTCTGCCTTTGGGCGAGCGCCTATCCTTCCTCTTCGGGGAGGAGGTGGGGGAGCGAGACCTGGAGCGGGTGCGCTTCCTGGCATGTGTTCTGGCGTTGCCTCCACTTTTGAACTCGACCTTCTCTGCCTCCTCGCGCTCGTGTTTGATGACGAACCCATTCGCCAGCTTCCCTTTGCTGAACCTCTGCAGCTCTGCCCCCAGCACCGGCTCCTCTCTCTCCTTCTTGTCGTTGCATCTCTTCTTCTCCTTCAGCTCCTCGTCTTTGCTCTCTCCACTCTTGTCCTGTGTGCGTTTCCTCAGCCGTGGATCTTTCTTGGAGCCGTCGGATGATTTCTGACCTTCAGCCTCAGCCTGTTTGTTTTTGCTTTGGACACTTTTGGTCATCGGAGACAGAGACTTGGACTTGTTCTTCTCTTCCGACGTTTCTTTCCTTGGGGTTCTGGTCTTTTCCGGTCTGAAGGATTTCTCCGGCTGCCGTTTCTCAGGCGTCAGGGCAGGACTTCCTTTTTGGAGACTGTCTTTTTTCCCAGCAGGCTGTTCTTTGGGATGGGACGCAGCTGGGGGGCCGGTGCGGTTCAGACGAGGGTCTCTGGTGGACGTCTTGGTGTCAGGCTGGGTCTGAGGAGGGATCCAGGGTCGGACCACTGGGGCATTCTGGCTGAGGGCCTTTGGCGTCATGGTCGGAGCAGCTGGACAGGAGGCTGGAGGCGGTGTGGGTATTGTGAATCCTCCGGCCTGCAGACATAACAAACAAGTGTTGTCTCATAGATCTTAACAAGGTGCTACATCCTCTGTCCTTAACCCACAACAAGAGTAAAACCAGCAGAAAACCTCAGGGTCACATGTGAGGATCCGTCTTCCAGGACAGACACAAGTGCAATAGATGCCACGTGTAACTGAGAACATCTTTCATATTATTCTAAAATTTGCTATTCTGCACTTTTACTTTTGTTACTTTAAGTATATGCTGAGTATCGCCACTGATTTCCCCAAACAAGTTGATTCCGATTCACAAGGTATGGATTCTGTTCAGTTTCCGGTTTGAATCGATTAGTTAAGGATGGAGAATTAAAGCTGTAAACTGAACCAGGAAACCTCTGACTGATTGAACACAGTAAGGTAAGCCTGTCATGACATTTTGTTGGATGATATATTGTCCCAGAAATTATAATTGACACTTGGCTTTGGGCTTATGTAACCAGCTGTAAACAGGATGGTTATGATTAAGATGACGTCGTGTGTTTGGTTCTGAGTCGATGGAGTCGGATCGTGTCTGCGTGTTGCTCATTCTAACTCCGAGTCCTGACCGAGCGTCACGTGTTGGACTGAACATGTTGACGAGTCATTTCATGATGTTTCACTGAGTCTGATAAACTGGAATCAAACCAACACTCAGTGACTTCCTGTGCTGATCAGCTCCTGAGAACTAGTGATGAGTGTGTGTTAGGTCCAGTGAGAGCCGAGTGGAGGAGGACACAGAAACTAACCAGCTGCAGCTTCTGATCACTGAGCAGCTGAGACTAGAGAAACTCTAATCTGAAACTCAGATTATCTGTGTCACAGATCTGGAATCAGATTGAATGCGTTTGTCCTACCAGCTGAGCTTTGGTCTGCTCCAGCTCCAGCTCGATCTTCTTCTGCTGAAGCTCCAGAAGCTGTTTCTGTTTGGCCAGCAGCTGCTGTCGGATGAGCTGCTCCTGGGTCACGCTGGACTGGCTGACCGCTGGGACCGGCTGGGGAGCAGGCGCCACCACCGCCGCTGACACCGGCGCCGGGGGCTGGGAGGGAACTGGCTGCGGAGAGGAGGCCTCCTCAGACTGGACACACGATGTCAGAGGGTCGCAGGAGGGACAGAGGAAACAAAGAACGTTTAGTCCACGTCAGAAATTATTCAAAGAAAAACAGTCTAAAGCCGAAAGAATTGTTTAATTGATTATTAATACATCCTCTGCAGCAGGATGAGGATTTACAGCTGGTGGTGATAGGATGCTTTTACACCTCGTTCGATTCAGACCTTCAGACTTTAGTCTGGACCTAAACATCAGGTGTGACGGTTCCTCGGTCCAGACCAACACACAAAATGAAGTCCAACCAAAAGAGGTGGTCTGGATGAACCATGGTTCGGTTTGTTTGCAGAGTGAAAACACTTTTTCCGTGAAACCAAAACCAACCAGATCAAATAGAAACAATGGAACAAACAGATGAAGCTTCAGACTCAGAAAACATCCGTAACCTGCTCAGAGATGTCACCTTTGATTTACAGGCATTTATTATTGTAGCTGTTTTCAGACATGAACTGTTTAAAATGTTGTCCTGACATGTTGTGTAGTCAGTGTTTGTGAAGCAGCAGCAGCAGGTTGTCGGGTCCGACTCGTTCACAACAACAGGAACATGTCTTCGTCTTCTACGTGTACGGCTCCTCTTCTTCATCCTGAGATGTTTGTGTTCTTCCAGCTTCACGTCCGTCACGTGTTAGAAACCTCGTCCACACGTCCACTCGCTCTCTGGGAAGCTTCCACACATCGTCCTGCTGTTTCCTCTCATGGACTCACTCTGACATGTTACACACATTCTACCAGGAGGCTGCAGGAGAAGATCCAGAACATGTCCAGAGACACTGACTCTGACATTTGTTCTCGCACAGAACCTCCAGAACACGTCAGGAACACATTAGAATTTCATGTCTGAAAACAGCTAATCTTTGTTTTGTCTAAGAAAAGAAAATTCAAATAAATATCTGCAGATTAATAAGTAACTGGAGCTGTAGACTAGACCTCTCACCTTATCTATAAATACTTAAGTCTACTAAATATTAAAGACAGTGAGAAAATAAAAGATGATTAAGTGTTTGGTTCCTGCTTCTTAAAATGTTTTTCTACTTGATCAAATGACGGAAACGTCCCTGAACTCCTTCTGTGTGTCATTGTATTTACATCTTAAGGTATAGAAAACTAAAACTTGAACATTTAAATCCAGGTCAGGTGTGGTGTTCGCTGCCCGTACGCACCTGCTTTAAAAACTTGGGGTTGACATGAATGCTGGCGTTAACGGTGGGCGGCAAAGGCTTGATGGGCCACGCCGGGTCCACTGAGTTGACGCGCACGTCCAGCGCGTACAGCTTCTTCAGGGGGAACACCTCGTCCCATGTGGAGCGCAGCTTAAACAGACTCTTTCTGAGGTTTTCATCCACCTACAAACAGAGGACATGACTTGGTCCACGGCTACAAACAAACAACACTCATAAAAATGTCACTTTAATGCAAAAGTAAAAGATAATGTTAAAAAAGTTCTTAAAGCTCAGCATTCACCCTCCCGTGCACACTTTATTAACAGGATTATGTTAAAGCATCATAAGAACATATGAATATTCTCAGTCACCCAGGTTGTGGCTCTAGCAGGGGTTGTACATGTCGTAGATGCAAGTCCAGTGACCCATCTTCGACGTGTACAACCCCTGCAATGCACAATAAGAAGCAACACAACAAGACAAACAGGAAGGAAGTGAGCTGCTAAAACTGTGAATAATTTGTAACAGCAGCAAAGAGAACTGTACCTTTTCAAAGACACATATAAATGAAGTGATTAGGTTTTTAGCAAACACAGCAAGGTACTCTCCTCCAACATTCTTCACTATGGAATCCACTAAGTACAAAACTGGAAGCTTCTCAGCAGCGGGGGCCTGGAGCGATAGAGAACTCAACAAGTTTAGAAAAACAACAGGGGTTAAAGCAACATTTCAGAACAAATTATTATTCACAACTTATATAAAAAACAGGGGATGACAGCCCTCCCATTTCACCACCCGCCGTGTGAAGAAAAATCAAAAAGAGTCCAAAAAATAAAAGTTCATGAGGTGGTTTCTTCAGTCTGGATCAATCGAGGGAAAACACGCTGATTAAGTTCTGATTGATAAAAAAAAAAAAACTCCAGAAAAATCGGTCATCTTCAAAAGTCAATCAGTTCAGTCTCATGTCAAGTCCCATGATGCACCAGGGTTTAAAAAGTTCTCTGGTTTACCTCCAAAGAGGGTTTTCTCCACGAACCACTCTTTGTACATTACCCTGACGAAAAGTCGTGAGGTTCACTCCACGCCCGCTGAGTTTTACACTCACTCTTTCAAAGTTTACCCCGGAGACGGCTTTTCCCCTCGTTGTTCAAAGCACTGGGAACCAGTGAGGAACCAGTGAGGAGCCAGAGCATTTAGATGTGAACTCTGCACTCGAGTCTCGTTGCTAAATCAGCTAAGTGAAACACTGGTTTGTTAAACCAAGTCCGAAAGTGTCAGTAAATGAGTCACCAATAAATTACACTGGAAATAAAAAAATGACAAAAAGCACAGTTCACATTTTTTATTATAAACATTTTAACCATTCAATGACATTTCAGTGATTCAAGATCCACTCGTGAATTTAAGCAGGGAAACTTTTTTTTCTTTGTGTGACTAGGATGCAAACATGGAGCTGCGTGCGAATCAGGCGCCGGTGGAGAGAACTACCGACAGGTTAACAACATGTGACCCGGCCACGATCCGCAGAGGAGTGACGAGCGGAACGCGCCGAGTGAAAACCCCCGTAAACAAAGTGAATGTGAGAATGTGGTGTAGCTCACTAGAGGATCGGCCTCCTGGCGCTGGTGAGGCTGAACAGCTGATCTGCTCACATGATCCTGTGGTGACGGGTTAACAGACAGGATCTCAGTGTGTGTGTCTCAACTCTCTCACTGTAACCGGCAAACAAATCAGAGACTCGTGTGTTATGAAACGAACAGTGACAGGACAACCAACAGCCAATGAGAGTGAGTTGACCGGGAAGCGTCACCAACCAGATATTAGTAATTAGAGCAGAAACACAGCGGCCTACAGTAAGTTACTGGTGTCTCCTGTACCTGGAGGAGAACCGAAGAAGGGAGACGCGTGGATTGTGAGGGAGTGTTGGTGTAACCAGTTGGTCCGGGTGTGTGTGTCTGTGTGTGTGTGTGTGTGTGTGTGTGTGTGTGTGTGTGTGTGACTGGAACATGAATTCAGATTAGTAAATCCTCTGCCGTGCAGCAGATATTAGATTCTGACAGACTGGTTCTCAACAGACCAACATCTTCCTCTTCACCTACAGTGGAACTACATGTGGCTTCATCTTCATTAATAACAGTTATGTATTTACACAGCGTGTCAGCAGTGAAGGTGCTTCACAAGTTCCACATGGAAACTATTATAAGTTATATAAGTTATTCCCTGAGCAGTTTGAAGATCATTTATTATTATGTCTAGTTTGGTTTCCTGAACTTAGTTTCTAATGTTTGATTCTATCTCGTTTCCACAGATTCCAGTTCAAATTAATTATTATAAACCACCTCTCAAATAATGTTGTCACCAGAGTTAACCTGGATATGAACTATGTTAACCCTGAGTTAACCTGGATAGAAACACTTTAACCCGAGTTAACTGGTTCACATTCACTTCATGGTTTAAATCACTTTACGGTGGATTTTCACTCCGTTAAATTTGAATTAAATGTCGTGTTTTAAATCAACGCGGCGAGTTCGGACACATGAAGTAAGACATGTCTTCTTTATTAGTTCGGACCCGCGGAGGCGCGTCCTGCGGAACCAGAACACGGACATGTCGTAACAACGCCGCCGCCGCCGCCATGTTGGCGCCTCCCGGGCCTGCGACACCACTAACAGCCACAGAAAGCATCTGAAAGGTGAAGGATCTATATTTATAAAAACCTTGCTGATTTGAGCTTCAATTATTGCGACGATATCCTTGGCGAAGGTCAGGTTCTCCTCGGCCAGGATGGTCAGCATGTTGATGTGCGGCTTGCTGTTGAACGTCAGGTCCTCCAGGGAGGACTGGTACTCCCGGCAGGCGTCTTCTCTGGCCGCGCTGTCCTCCATCTTTGAGCTCGGAGCCCCGGGAACCTACAGCGGCTGGGTCAGCACCCTAACCCCGGACAACACAGTTCATGAACCCCCACACACGGCCCTCCGCCCCGGGCAGCTCGCGCACTACACCGGGCTCAAGGTTCGTTTCTCTGTCGCGGCCCGTCGCGGCTCTCGGTGCGTTTTCGACGAAGACAAGATGGCGACTGTGACTGAAGACCCGCGACGTCACAGGAAACACGTTATACCGCCCGTGACGTCACTACAGCCCCATTGGTTGGTTTCAAGCCGAATGGGCCGGGATTTTGATTTTGATTGGTTGAATGGAATTACAGACTCACGAGTGGGCCAATCAGCTGGAAGCAGGGAGAGTTTGTGATTACATAAGGAAGCAGATGAGCCCATGAGGCTGAAGCGTGTTCCAGAGGCTTTAACATGTTGCACATCATGTGTAACATGTTCCAGAGGCTTTAACATGTTACACATCATGTGTAACATGTTCCAGAGGCTTAACATGTTGCACATCATGTGTAACATGTTCCAGAGGCTTTAACATGTTGCACATCATGTGTAACATGTTCCAGAGGCTTTAACATGTTGCACATCATGTGTAACATGTTCCAGAGGCTTTAACATGTTACACATCATGTGTAACATACCAACGCAGGAGGTGGTGATTTCATGCATGAGTGTTTGTTTGCTATATTTTTTTAATAAATGTATTTTATTATTTAATATTCTAATTATTCATTATTAAATATCTTGTTTTTGTTTACCACAAATCAATGTTTTCCCCTTTCCTCTCTTACTTTATAAACAAACACACGTCCCATTCAGTTCACAGCTGCTTGTGCACAACTGGTGCATGCAAGTCTTGTTTTACAATCCATTACTAGTGAGAACGAGAAATATGTACAATACTAACTAGGTGTTAGCTAGCTAGCTTCTTTTCTGGCTAGCTTGCCAGAGCTAGATCAGTTTCTACTAAATAGCCTGCTTATTGGACAATGCACAGTGGAGTTAAAAAATACTTGTTTCATGTCAAATCAGTAGATGGCGCTATGACCCTGAGTTAATATTGACATATGGGGCTGTTCAGGCCGAGACACTGATCACGTGACATCATTTTGGTGCTGATTGGACAATGCACAGTGGAGTTATGACATCCGAAATGTTTGCACGGTTTGAGGAAATGTCACAGTTCTGACCATGGTCGTATGACGTATCTCAGCTCATTTGAGCAGTGCATCAAAGTATAAAACATGTCACTTCCTGTCACCAGCAGGTGGCGCTGGGACGATAGGTCATATATTGACATATGGATCTGTTCAGGGCGGGACTGTGATTGTGTGAAAGATGTTTGATGCTGATGACAATTTACAGAGGAGTTAGAATAAATCCTTCCTTTAAGGCAAATCAGCAAACTTTGACGCCACGCGATGCACACTAAAACTTTTACCAACTCAGTTTGAGGTAGTTTTAATCTCCCAGGAGTCAAGATGACTCTGAATTTGAAGTTGATCTGATGAAAGGTCTAGAAAGAGTTTGTTGAAATACACGTGTAAAACGGCCAAATAATCCCAAATGTCCAACTTCCTCTTGCGTTAATAAAATTGGTGCAGGGGATTTTTTTCTGTCCGGTCATGATACAAGTGTGTACCAAATTTTGTGAAGATCGGTTAAACCTGACGGATTTGCTCTGTTGTAGGGGGCGCTGTTGAGCCATTTTGCTGCGCCCAAACGGAATTACTCTAGAATATGTAAATTGTGGTCAGGCCTGACACGCCCGCGAAATTGGTTGAGTTTTCGAGTATTTGCAAGCTGTCAAAAATGAGATTAATTTTCCTGACTAATCAAACGAAAGGCAATAGGGCCCGGATAAAATGTGATTAATAATAAAAGGTTAAATAACTAACAGAAAGTCGTTTAGTGGTGATTCACATTAAGAAACTGGAGAAAAGAACAAACACTGCAGAAGACTGTTCATGATTTTATAGATATTTTCAGACCTGAACTGCAGTCTGCACATGTTCCTGACGTGTTCTGCAGGTTCTGTATGTGAGAACATGTCTGAGTCAGTGTCTCTGGACCCCCGCACCCCCCAAGTAAAATGTGAGAATACAGCAGGAAAATGTCTGGAAATAGAATAGTTGTGTACGGCCACTTGTCTTCACATGTACAACACCTGTTGTCACTAAATCCTTCACACAGAACTGGATGTGGTAAGATTGTGTATTACAGATAAATGACACACGTGCGGTGTTTGTGTAAAATTAATAATCAGCCAACTTGACAAACATGTCCGCACACTCACACATGACACACATAAAAAGGGGAATGAAGTTTTGTCCTGTAAAGTCCGTGTGGACGCTTCAAAGTCATGAAGAATGGTCCCGAGTGAGTGTGTGTGTGTGTGTGGGGGGGGGGGGGGGGGGGGTGGTATCTCCACGGTAACGCATCAATGACAAAAAACAGACATTCCCATGATGCTTTGTTACATTCGGACAAGTGATGCAGGGTTTGCCAGTTAAACATCAACACACGTATTAAAAACAGGAGCCGTGGCCCCGGGGCCCCTGCACCATCTGTGCTGGTATTCAACACTGGAAACGATTTTGTAAGAAATTCATATTTTCTGCTGTAAACTCAGGCATCAAATTAAAATGTCCCAGACGAGTGTTTTGGACCCCGATCCTGATGTAAGCACCTGGTTATTGATCATCTAGTGATAATCAATATTCGGTCTGATCAGATGCTGATATTCACCTGCACATGTATATTTCAAAACAAAACCAGAGGGTCTCGTTGGTTAATCTGAACAATTTGAAACTGAGCCGAGTCCGACCTCTGTGTCGCTAAGTGACGCGTCTGCTCACGGTCAAAAGACCTCAGCGTAATCGGACTTCAAATTTTAAATCTAAATAAATGCGTAAAAACATGTTTTACCAAAAACAAATATGGTCGTAAATCTGGTTTATGATTCTCAAACTGATCAGGACGAGGGACAACACACAACATGAGGGCCGACAACCTGAGCAGGGCCCCGTTCAGGCATCCACTGCACGATACGAGCGCCTCCTCAAAGTAAAAACACACCACGGCTTCATGTCTTTAGATGATCGCACAAAGACGTAGAGTTCAGAAGGTGCCCCCCCCCCCAGGTTCAGGCGTCGGAGTCGTCGCTGCTGTCGCGGCTAATCTCGATCTGCAGAGACGGCAGGTTGTCCAGTCGGCTCTTCTTCATCTTGTGGGACAGTCGCTCCTGTTTCTGTTTGATCATGGCGCCCCACACATTCTGCAGCGTTGTGTCGTCTTCTTCCACCTCCTCCTTGTCCTCCTTCCCTCCGTCGCCGCGGCTCACCTGACCGCCATCGCCGCCCCGCCCAGACGACGAGGAGAACATGCCCGGTGACCGGCTGCTTGGTTTGTGGTCATGACGTCCGGAGCCGCCGCCGTCATCATCTGCAGAGCCGAGTCTGCTCCACAGGCCACCTGATGAGAGGGGGCGGAGCCACGTTAATGATGTCGTATCAGAGAGAGAGAGAGAGAGACAGGCAGAGGGGGAGAGAGAGTCCTACTTGTCTTCCTGTCCTTGGACGAGTCGGAGAACAGGCTTCTGGTTTCTTGACTGGCCACGCCCAGTCTGCGGTGAATGTCTCTGATAGGCTCTCTGGTCGGGGGAGTTTCCCTGGGGGAGACGGGGGAGGGGGAGCGTTGTCTCTTGCCCAGTCTCTGTCGAACATCTACAAACAGGTTTTTATTAACCAACTGTACTTTCTCTGAAACAAAAAAATGAACACAACAAATGTGTCTCACCTGTTTTCCCTCCGCTGGCCACCGGAGGGGACTGTCCCGGCCTCTGTCCCTGTCTCTTCTCCTCCAGCAGCTGTCGCACATCGGTCACTTTTGGGGGCGACGGGGAATTGGTCCTGCTTTGAGATCCTGCCCCCCCGAGACGGTTCCTGCTCACAGGAAGAACAAAACACAGATTCATTTAATTAATCTGGCGAGAGGAGGAAATTGACTTCATCTCTTTGTTTCTGTCAAAATCGTGTTCTGTGAAAACATCAGATTGTTGACGTGAAACACACAAGAGTAAAATGGCGGCGGCTCTGACCGGATGCTCTTCAGGTGAGTGTCCAGCTCGTCTGCGTACATCGTCATCTTCTTGCTCTTCTTTGGCGACGGCGTGGAGATCATTTTCAGCTCCAGGTCGTAATCCATCTCGTCCGACTCGGACCAGGGAGACGGAGAGCGTCCGTCCGGCTACGAAGCACCGCCCCCGGCGAGCGCAAGCCGGCACTCTTTTCTCCTCGCTCTTTGTACTCCACCACCCTGTCGTCCGAGTCCATGTCCTCGTCACCGCCGTAGTCATCATCCTCCTCTTCTTCCTCTTCTTTGATTGGCTCCTCTGGCAGGTTGACCAGGTCACCTGAGGGGGGTGGGGTCAATCCAGATTAATAAACTGATCCTGAATCACAGTTCTGATTGTTTCTGTAACCCTGAAGTTAGCTTCACTCTGGTTCCATGAAAAGTCAACTGGATATTAACTATTTCTACTAAATTATCATATTATATCACCTATATTACAAAGAGCTGCTGTTTTCGCTCCTGTCAGTTTTTTGTAGTGAGTCAACAGAGTGAAGAAAAAAGTACAGATTTCCAGTAAACTTGGTTTAAAGTACAGATCTGTATCGGCCGAGCTCCGAACATCTGCAGAGACAAAACCCTCGGTTAGGAGTTTTGAAGCAAAAATACAAATCGACAAAAGTAAAAATCTGACATGAGATTTTAAACAAACTTCCGTCTGATTGGTCACTGAGTCAGTCAGTCGACCTGTCGTCTGATTGGTCACTGAGCTTGTGAGTCAGTCGACCTGTCGTCTGATTTCAACACACGTTCACTTTAAAAACATGTTTTAAACTTTAGGTTTTAAAAACACATAAAAATGAACAGTGTAGTTTTTACCAACGTATTTTATGTTGTGGCATAAAACGTGAAAATGTCTCCAGCTTGTTGAACGTATTTCAGACTTTGAACTGAATCTGATATGAAAACATGGAACCATGATTCTGAACTATCGGTCACCTGAGTGTCGGTGCGTGTACGGCGGCGTGTGACCCATGCTGTCTCCGATCAGAGGCTTCTTGGTCTTGATGACGTCTCGCTGGATTCGCCGGTTGTGAAACCTCCGCTTCCTGAAACACAGAGGAGACTCGTGATGCTTCAAACTGTCGACAGACAAACAACAAACCTCTGAAGACTTCTTCTGAAACAGAGTTCAGGTTGTTGAGGCTGACTCACCAGGAGTTGCTCAGGATTCCCCTCATGCCTCCGTAGTTTGGGTTTCCGTACTTCATGTAGTACCTGCTGCGGCGAGCGGCGCCCAGCTCCTTCTTATCTTCTACAAACAAAAAAATACATTTACATTCATTTGTTTGTCACCTGAATATTTTTCATCTTTGCTGAGTATTTTCAGATTGAATGCAGCTGTTCTCAGTGTTTGTGGGAGTGACCTTGCGTGGCGAAGCGCAGGAGGATTTTGTTTTCTTTAAACGGTTTGATCGCCGGCCGCAGGTCGTTTCTCAGCAGAGACTCTCTCTCTGCGCCTGATAGGTCGTTGATCTGTAACACACACAATCAGATTATCGAGTTCCTGGAACAGATCAATAGATCTGATCAGTTTCTGAGAGACTCTACCTGACTGCCCTCCGCCTTTGTCTTCTGCTCCACCTCTCCGTCGCTGTCCTTCCCCTCGATCTCCTCGCCACTCTTCTTCGCCGTCTCGTCTTCGTCCACCTCACCCTCCTCTTCATCGGACCCCTGACCCTGGCGAACTGTGACAACACAAGTCAGCTGTTTCTCTTCAAATCACCTGCTGCGTGAGTTTGTGTTTTTGTTCACACACTGACCTTCGCTCTGCTCAGCCGGCTCTTTGGGGCCCTCTGTCTCCGTGGTAACAGCCTCCGGGTCTGGCGTCCGGCTGGCGTTGATGAGGGCTCTGATGGGCGTGTTGTCGTCAAGCCAAACCACGTTACCTAGGAAACAGTGCGGTGGTGTTCAGAAACACTAGAGCTGCGATCGACCTTGTCTGCGATCAGACTGAAACTTTGTGACTCGAACCCGTTTGACATCAAGGCGATCAGAACGCCATCGGACTGACCGCCTGCATCAGGGTGACGTGTGTGTGTCGTACTCACAGGAAGCGTCGTCGATCCACTCGATGTGCGCTGGAGGATATTCCTTAAAATATCCGAAGACATCCTGCGTGCTCATGTCGTCCACGCCCGTCACATAGATCGCCTCCATGCGTAGTCTGGGGATGGCTGAGCGCCACAGAAGAAGACAGGGTCAGGAAACACACAACTGGGTCCGACTGTTGGGTTAACATCCAGGGGTCACGTGACCTCTTACCTTTCTTCAAGATGTCTTTGTCGAGAAAAAGGTTCCTCTGTCCGTCGCTCTCCTCTTCATGGAAATGAAAACGTCTCGCTCGCTTCTCTTTTCTCTCAATCGCCTCCTGGTTTAAAAACATCCAGAGGTTCAGCTCCTTGTGTGTGTGTGTGTGTGTGTGTGTGTGTGTGTGTGTGTGTGTGTGTGTGTGTGTGTGTGTGTGTGTGTGTCTCGTACCTTGGAGTTGACGTCGATCCCGGTGATGAAGGCTCCAGCTTTGTTCTCATACCTGCGACTCGTGTCCTGTGAAACACAAATCAATCACAGATCTTAACAAGGTGCGAGCTCCTGTTCTTCACCCTCAACCACAGTAAAACCACTAGAACCCTGGAACACGCACAGCTCAGACTGGTCCCAGTGACTGGTCCCAGTGACTCGGTCTCCACTGACCTACAGACGGTTTCACGCACGGAGTTGTCATGGAGACCAGCCCTGCAAGTCAGATGCGTTTAAACTAAAACCAAAGGAATCAAAGGAAGCAGCTGATTCACAGAGTTAACGGCGGAACAGTCACAGTTCGGGATCGTGAATATAAACCGGATTGATGCTCGAACCAGCACCGGTCCACAACCACGTGTCCCGGACGAGTTGTTTGACTCGGTACACGGTTTGACTTCCTGTTTATCACACGGGGTCTCGTGCGGTCAGTGCGCGTGAGGCTCAACAAGTGAGTGAAACTAACTCAGCGGCAGAACCGCGAGCACGAGCCGCGTCACGGGCGCTGAACCCGGCGTGGCGCCGGAGCCGCCGCGGGGCTCCCCGCGACCTCCGGGTCCCCGCCGGGTCCCCGCCGGGACCCGCAGCGGCCGCACGCCGACTCTCGCAGCGGATGCGGCGGCCGCCGGAGACGCCAGCCCCCGGTCCGCGGGGCCTAGTGCGGACACTCACCGGCAGCAGCTCCTTCA
>CM031684.1:24435155-24449602 GCA_006182925.3 Reinhardtius hippoglossoides
CCTGTGGGGCTGTGACAGACAATGAGGGGACCTGAACTTTGACCCTCTGCAGCCTGAAGACAGAGACAGAACAAACTTCATCTTCTCTGTTTACATTTGTTTGTCGAAGTTTTTTCTTAGTAATAGTAATTTCACTTTGGAACTCTACACATTAAAAGTCCTTAATGTCTTATTAACAGGCTCTTAATGTGAAAATACTTCAGGTGTTGAGCTTCACGTGAAGAACAGGAAGTGAAAATGGACGTTATGCAAACGTATTAATCATCATCTTCATGTTTTTACCAGACACACTTAAACATGAGAAATCAAATATCTAACGTGTGTTTCACAGGAGCTGTAATGACCATGTGGCTCTAGCGCCACCGTGTGGTTCACCTGCGTGGTGCTGCAGCTGCCAGGTCTCAGCAGCGGAGCGTCGTCAGCTGTCAGACTGAAGCTGCAGCTGCTGGACGTGGATCTGCAGATCTGACCGATCTGCTTCGCGTGCATCCTGCAGGTCACAGAGCAAGGAGGACTCAGACCGGATTCTGCATGTTGGTCAATTCTTGTGTTTTAATAAGAATAATATTATTTAAACAATGAAAATAAACTTATTGTCATAGTTTTATCTTCTGCTAAAACAATCAGAGCATGAGCAGCGTGTCCATAGAAAACCATGGGGATCTCAAATGAAGCCCTGTGGAACTTACAGGTAATACTATGTCCGCATTTTGTAAACTTTGCTTTACAAAGAATCACACTCACTTTTATGATTTTTTCAAATTCTAGAGCTTCTCAAACTGTTCACGGTCACTTTAAGGTGAGTCAGTGAATCAGTGGCTTTCAGAGCAAACAGGGGATTAATGTTGATCAAATCTAAATTGAACTTGTAACCTTTGCTGTCTCATTAATAAATATTTCAATAATGTAAAGTTTCCTCCATTAATCTCACAAATTAAAGGGAATTCAAAGATATGTTAGAGCCGGAGTTTAGATTCATTATTAAACTCTGTACGCTGTTTTTTAAATCTGTGCTCGACTGAGTTGGAGTTACCGGCTGTTCACTAGCTGATGCTCTTCTTCTTCTTCACTGCTTTTGTTGGCACATTGCTCGTTATGTGTTGTGTTACCGCCCCCTGCAGGTCAGGTGAGAATAATGTGATGCCACCGTGTCGCTGCCTTTTGAATGTGTCGTAAAACTTATTGTGATTCTGATGAAGCTGCTGATGAAGAAAACCACTCAGTGAAGAAAGGATCCGACTCGCTCACCTGTCCCGCGGTCCCGCCTCTGGAGAGCTGGGATTGGACGGCAGCTCCGAGCTCACCTCCAGCGCGGGCTGGCAGCTGTCGAAGCTCCTCTGCTCACTGAGAACACTGACAACACGACAACACGACAACACGACAACACACAACACGTTGAAGACGCTGGGATTCAGGAGAAGCTACTGTCGTAAATCAAACTTTACCTTCGCTGGTTGTGTTTCTCTGTTTGGCTGTCGATGCTCAGCAGACGAGGGAAAAGCCCCGAGCGCCGCTTCACAGGAGATCTGACGTTACACTGACCACAGACACACACAAACACACACACCAGCTGTTAACACAAACCAACACTGTAGCAACAACATTCATGATCGTGAGGAAGACGACTTCGACCTCTGCTCACCTCCATGCTCATGTGTGCCAGACCCCCCCCACTCAGACTGGTGGGCAGACCCGCCACGCCGCGCGACATCGTCTCCATGGAGACGCTCCGTCCTCGCATCGCCCTCTGAGACGGGTGAAGGATGTGGAAGAGTCACAAACACACCGACATCCAAACTCTCTGAGTTCTAACAACATGACAGCTCCTTCAAGTGAAGCCAATCATCTGGATCGCCCCTGGTGGCTGGACGCAGTATAGCTCATGAACCCTGCCTCCTCTATGTTTGCCGATGAGACACGTACCTTGATGGACTCCAGCAGTCCTCCGTGGGGGTGTCCGTTGTCAGCTCGACCGTCCTCCTCCAGCCCCGAGGTTATACCCAGCATGCTCTGGGAGCGTCTCTGCAGCTCGTCGTGGAGGCTGTCCAGCAGCGCGGCGCGAGTCCGCTCCTGAACAGAACATACAGACGTTCATTGCAAGAATTACTCAGTGGCTCCAAGTTCGTCCTCCGGTGTTTGTACCTCCAGGCGGGCGAAGCGCTCGCTCTTGTAACAGGCCAACTCTGCGTTGATGAGTTTCGTGAGAAGGAACTCTCTGAACTCGGGACCCTGAAGAAAAACATTGTCATTATTAAATGTTTCACATTCTTTTCAGGTTTGACCAAAAAAGCATGAAAACACATCGCACCTTCTTAAAGATGGCAGGATGTGGGAGGGGCGGGCCAAACGGAGGGACGTCTTCTCGTGCTGTGACGGACACCTGTCAATCACAACAGTTTCTAGTGAACAAAGATGTTATACCTGGAGATCATATCCCCCCCCCCCCCCATGTGTCAGGGACTTTTTATCCAGTTTGAAGTCACATTTTTACGATGCACATTTCACATCTTGGTGGTTTTTATCTCTATATTTGAAGCAGATGAAGGATTTTAGTCGTCGGACGTCTGAATCTTAAGTTTTCAGAGAAACAATCTGAGCAAACGTTAGCGGCAGCTCGACTCTCAGCCAATCAGAGACGAGTCGGAGAAACAGAGAGTTTCAACGAGAGGAGGAGACATGAGGAGAATTCAGGAATCCAACCAGTAGACCACCACACCCATCATCCCACACGGCCTCACCACGACAACAAATTATCTATGTTGTTATTGTTCTGATTGAGACGCCCCCTAGTGGTGGTAAATTACGTATTGTGTCTCTAACTGGTTCTTGTGCCTCAGTTTAAACACCGAAGAGGAAAGTTTCGGATCACTCAGATTGCTGGTACCTTGTAGCTGGTGTTGGCCGAGCCGGGCCCGTCCACCTGCACCAGGATGAAGGCGTGGAGGAAGTTGGAGGCGATCATGTCGGGGACGAACGGCGTGGCTTCTTCTTGGAACACCATCGCCACGATGTCATTTCCTATGTGTCGTTTCCTCTGAAGCTGAAGTTTTATTTTGACATTATCCTGTGTCACGCTGTCGTATCACATGTTACAGTGTCACGTACATGAATGACTTGTGTTGTGTGCGATCGCGCTGCTGGGTTTCTACCTGTTGTGCGTCTCCCTCAGTGAAAGGCAGTTTGGTGGAGACGTGGAACATGATCTCCTGTTGTCTGTGGACGGTGTAGACGGACTGAGAACCCGTCTGACCATGGGACACGTCCAGACCCCCCCGGAACCTGGACGGAGAGGAGGACGAGTCTCTTCTCTGATTAATCAAACTATTATTTTACCATAATTAAAGCAATCATATGGTATTTGGTTGTGACTCTGACCCTTTAAAGTCCTGCAGCTCCACTGTGTCTCCGAGCAGCTGCAGGAACTCTGTGAACGCTGACGTCTCCTCGTGGTTCCTGAACAGCTCCTCCTCCGACACCTGAGGGACACGAGACACGTCTTCATCACATGTCCACCTCACACCATGTCTTCATCACATGTCCACCTCACATGTCTTCATCACATGTCCACCTCACAACATGTCTTCATCACATGTCCACCTCACAACATGTCTTCATCACATGTCCACCTCACAACATGTCTTCATCACATGTCCACATCACACCATGTCTTCATCACATGTCCACCTCACAACATGTCTTCATCACATGTCCACCTCACAACATGTCTTCATCACATGTCCACCTCACAACATGTCTTCATCACATGTCCACCTCACAACATGTCTTCATCACATGTCCACATCACACCATGTCTTCATCACATGTCCACCTCACAACATGTCTTCATCACATGTCCACATCACACCATGTCTTCATCACATGTCCACATCACAACATGTCTTCCTCACATGTCCACCTCACGACATGTCTTCATCACATGTCCACATCACACCATGTCTTCATCACATGTCCACTGTCACGGTGTGTCAGGCAGATGGACCCAGATGCAGAGTTTAACTTTAAAGGGGTTTTAATGACAGGAACAGGAATCAGGACGGGAGCTCAGAAGACACAGAAATACAAAACAGCTCAGAAGACACAAGAATACCAAACAACTGGGAGCACGAAGGGAGAGAACACAGGAAGCTTACACAGGGGATGCAGAGGTGCAGAGGCTCAGGAGACACTAGAAATGAACAGCACAGGAGAACAGGACAGGAGATTAGGACAGGACAGACATGGGAACACCAATACAAACGACAAGAGACAACGATCCGACGAGGACAAGGAGAAGCACAGAGGCTTAAATACACACAGGGAAGGCAGGGGCAATTAGACCCAGGTGAGACACATGAGGACTGGTGCAGACAATCAGGGACAGGAAGTAAAGTTGGAGACGAGACACCAGAACCCAGACACTACAAAATAAAACAGGAAACAGAACCCGGAGTGTGAAAACATGAAACACAGGAACAACTAAAGTAGCCAGACAAACCAACAGGGATATATTAATAAACATAAAACACTTAAATAACCCTCAGATCATGACAGTACCCCCCCTCAAGGTCCGGATTCCAGACGGACCGAAATAATGAACTGAGCCGGGAGGGAGGAGGGGGGATCCGGAGGAGGGAATCCTGGACAGAAAACAGAGTCTCAGGTGGGCGGCACCGTGGCCGATCCTGGACAGAGTACCGAGTATCAGGTGGGCAGCGTGGAGGCCGGTCAGGGGCACGGCACGGGGACTCGGGCGGACGGCGCGGAGGCCGGTCAGGGGCAAGGCACGGGGACTCGGGCGGACGGCGCGGAGGCCGGTCAGGGGCAAGGCACGGGGACTCGGGCGGACGGCGCGGAGGCCGGTCAGGGGCATGGCACGGGGACTCGGGCGGACGGCCCGGAGGCCGATCAGGGACACGGCACGGGGACTCGGGCGGACGGCCCGGAGGCCGATCAGGGACACGGCACGGGGACTCGGGCGGACGGCGCGGAGGCCGGTCAGGGGCATGGCACGGGGACTCGGGCGGACGGCCCGGAGGCCGATCAGGGACAGGGAACAAAGATTCAGGCGGACGGCACCGTGGCCGCTCAGGAACCGAGAACAAGGGCTCAGGTGGACGGCCCGGAGGCCGGTCAGGGACGAAGCACTGGGACTTAGGCGGAGATAGCTGCCTCTGCAGCTGTCCAAAAACACGAAGGGGCGTAGACCTCAGCCCCAAACGTGGGGCAGGAACCGGAGTAGCCGCTGACGGGACCCCAGACGCCGGAACAGGTGTGACCTCTGCCGGGACCCCCGACGCCGGAGCAGAAGCGACGTCAGCCGGGACCCCCGCCGCCGGAACAGGAGCTGGGACTGGAATAGACACTGCGAGGAGCCCCGACGCCGGAACTGGAGTGACGTCAGCCGGGACCCTCCGGCGCTGGACAGGAACTGGAGTAGGCGCAGCGAAGAACCTCGACGCTGGAACAGGAGTGGCGTCTGACAAGACCCTCCGGCGCGGAACAGGAATGGGAATGGTCCGTGCCGAGACCCCCGACGCCGGAACTGGAGTGACGTCAGCCGGGACCCTCCGGCGCGGAACAGGAACTGGAATAGACGCTGCGAGGACCCCCGACGCAGGAACTGGAGTGGCGTCAGCCGAGACCCTCCGGCGCTGAACAGGAACTGGAGTAGGCGCAGCGAAGTCCCCCGACGCCGAAACAGGAGTGGCGTCTGCAGGGACCCTCCGGCGCGGGACAGGAACTGGAGTAGGCGCTGCAAGGACCCCCGACGCCGAAACTGGAGTGGTGTCAGCCGGGACCCTCCGGCGCGGAACAGGGACTGGAGTAGATGCTGTGAGAACCCCCGATGCCAGAACAGGAGTGGCATCAGCCGGGACCCTCCGGCGCGGGACAGGAACTGGAGTAGGCGCAGCGAGGACCCCCGACGCCAAAACTGGAGTGGCGTCAGCCGGGACCCTCCGGCGCGGAACAGGGACTGGAGTAGATGCCGCGAGAACCCCCGATGCCAGAACAGGAGTGGCATCAGCCGGGACCCTCCGGCGCGGAACAGGAATGGGAATGGTCCGTGCCGAGACCCCCGACGCCGGAACTGGAGTGGCGTCAGCCGGAACCCTCCGGCGCGGAACAGGAACTGGAGTAGGCGCAGCGAAGACCCCCGACGCAGGAACTGGAGTGGCGTCAGCAGGGACCCTCCGGCGTGGGACAGGAACTGGAGTAGGCGCTGCGAGGACCCCCGACGCCAAAACTAGAGTGGCGTCAGCCGGGACCCTCCGGCGCGGAACAGGGACTGGAGTAGATGCCGCGAGAACCCCCGATGCCAGAACAGGAGTGGCATCAGCCGGGACCCTCCGGCGCGGGACAGGAACTGGAGTAGACGCTGCGAGGACCCCCGACGCCAAAACTGGAGTGGCGTCAGCCGGGACCCTCCGGCGCGGAACTGGGACTGGCGTAGATGCCGCGAGAACCCCCGATGCCAGAACAGGAGTGGCATCAGCCGGGACCCTCCGGCGCGGAACAGGAACTGGAATAGACGCTGCGAGGACCCCCGACGCAGGAACTGGAGTGGCGTCAGCCGGGACCCTCCGGCGCGGAACAGGAACCGGAGCAGGCGCAGCGAGGACCCCCGACGCAAGAACTGGAGTGACGTCAGCAGGGACCCTCCGGCGCGGGACAGGAACTGGAGTAGATGCCGCGAGGACCCCCGATGCCGGAACTGGAGTGACATCAACCGGGACCCTCCGGCGTGGAACAGGAATAGGAGGAATCAGTGCCAGGAACCCCGACGCCAGAACTGGAGCGGCGTCAGCCGGGACCCTCCGGCGCTGGACAGGAGGAGACTGAGACCCAGCCAGGACTGGAGGTGGCAGCGGCCCAGCCAGGAGTGGAGGTGAGGAGTTCCTGCTGTAAGTGCCTCCTCGCTGACGTCTGCCACCCCCAGCAGAAGCCTTCTCCCTAAGGCTGCGGGGTCCTCCCAATGCCAGGCGGCTTCCGACGTACGGGTTTGCGGATGGGACCGGAGGCTGGTACCTGTGAGCAGGCTGTAGAGGTGAGGGATTCCTGCTGTGAGGGCCCCCTCTTCCCTCGTACGGGTTTGCGGATGGAGCTGGAGGGTTGAGGAATCCCTTCAGCCTGTCCTGCACCACCACAAGGTGTGGCACAAAATGGCTCACCCACGGACGGTCCTTCAGCCATGCCTGAAGTACTGAGATCTCTGTAAGTGTCTCAGCTTGGTGCTGGCTGCCCGGTGAACAAAGTTTGTGTACCAGGGCATCGAAAGAAAAAACTTGTCTCCAAAATAAACTAATATCTGCTGGGTCCATATTTTTGGTCGGATCGTTCTGTCACGGTGTGTCAGGCAGATGGACCCAGATGCAGAGTTTAACTTTAAAGGGGTTTTAATGACAGGAACAGGAATCAGGACGGGAGCTCAGAAGACACAGAAATACAAAACAGCTCAGAAGACACAAGAATACCAAACAACTGGGAGCACGAAGGGAGAGAACACAGGAAGCTTACACAGGGGATGCAGAGGTGCAGAGGCTCAGGAGACACTAGAAATGAACAGCACAGGAGAACAGGACAGGAGATTAGGACAGGACAGACATGGGAACACCAATACAAACGACAAGAGACAACGATCCGACGAGGACAAGGAGAAGCACAGAGGCTTAAATACACACAGGGAAGGCAGGGGCAATTAGACCCAGGTGAGACACATGAGGACTGGTGCAGACAATCAGGGACAGGAAGTAAAGTTGGAGACGAGACACCAGAACCCAGACACTACAAAATAAAACAGGAAACAGAACCCGGAGTGTGAAAACATGAAACACAGGAACAACTAAAGTAGCCAGACAAACCAACAGGGATATATTAATAAACATAAAACACTTAAATAACCCTCAGATCATGACAGTCCACCTCACAACATGTCTTCATCACATGTCCACCTCACACCATGTCTTCATCACATGTCCACCTCACACCATGTCTTCATCACATGTCCACCTCACGACATGTCTTCATCACATGTCCACCTCACACCATGTCTTCATCACATGTCCACATCACACCATGTCTTCATCACATGTCCACCTCACAACATGTCTTCATCACATGTCCACCTCACACCATGTCTTCATCACATGTCCACATCACACCATGTCTTCATCACATGTCCACCTCACAACATGTCTTCATCACATGTCCACATCACAACATGTCTTCCTCACATGTCCACCTCACGACATGTCTTCATCACATGTCCACATCACACCATGTCTTCATCACATGTCCACCTCACAACATGTCTTCATCACATGTCCACCTCACACCATGTCTTCATCACATGTCCACCTCACACCATGTCTTCATCACATGTCCACCTCACGACATGTCTTCATCACATGTCCACCTCACACCATGTCTTCATCACATGTCCACCTCACGACATGTCTTCATCACATGTCCACCTCACACCATGTCTTCCTCACATGTCACTGATTGTGTGATGTCACATGGTACCTGTCCAAATCTCTGTAAAATGACTCCGAACTTGAACGTGTTGTTGACCTGGTGCTCGTCATAGTTTATGATCAGCTGCGACGCCTGGAGACAGTTTGATAGAATCAGTCCAACATGACGACGTTAGAGGAGGACAGACATTGTAGGAAAAGAAGGAGGTGGAGCCTCACCTTCGGGTAGAGGACGGGACTGAACCTCAGATCTGTGGCTTCATCACACAACAGCTTCACCGCAAAGACAACGTGTTCAATACCAAGTTTAGACTCACAAACGTGTGTGTGTGTGTGTGTGTGTGTGTGTGTGTGTGTGTGTGTGTGTGTGTGTGTGTGTGTGTGTGTGTGTGTGTGTGTGTGTGTGTGTGTGTGTGTGTGTGTGTACCTTGGCGAGCTCTGGGACACTGGGGATGTCGGGCAGTTCGGTCAGTGTCAGTCTCTGATAAACACTTTTTAGTCGAGACCTGACGACACAATCATCAGCATGTTAACGATGAGTCTGAAGCTTTAACAGATGAACATGGTGGTGAACTGAGTGTGTGTGTGTGTGTGTGTGTGCGTGTGTGTGTGTGTGTGTGTGTGTGTGTGTGTGTGTGTGTGTGTGTGTGTGAGTGTGTGTGTGTACCTGATGATAACGTGCAGGTACTCCTGCTCCCTCTCCTCCTCATGTCTTACTGACAGCAGCAGAATTCCCAGAATGCTCAGCGAACATGAGAAGTTGAGATGTTCCTGTGAGACACAGGAACATGTAAACAAACAGGAAGATGTAAACAAACAGGAAGATGTAAACAAACAGGAAGATGTAAACAAACAGGAAGATGTAAACAAACAGGAAGATGTAAACAAACAGGAACATGTAAACAAACAGGAACATGTAAACAAACAGGAAGATGTAAACAAACAGGAACATGTAAACAAACAGGAACATGTAAACAAACAGGAAGATGTAAACAAACAGGAACATGTAAACAAACAGGAACATGTAAACAAACAGGAAGATGTAAACAAACAGGAAGATGTAAACAAACAGGAAGATGTAAACAAACAGGAACATGTAAACAAACAGGAACATGTAAACAAACAGGAACATGTAAACAAACAACACGTATAAACTACGGCAGCAAACAGGAAGTGTGACTGTGACCTCATCATGTTTCTTAACAGAACCAGGAAGTGATGTCACACGTTGACTCCAGCTCACCCGGCCTAAGAAGTGCTTCCTGTACGCACGCACCGCCTCGCTCTTCTCCTCCAGTCGGTACCCATAATGCCCTGCAGGGGTCTCTTCTTCCTCCTCTGCTCCTCCCAGCGCACCCCCCTCCTCCCCCGCAGTGTGAGGAGTCTCAGCATCCTCGATCCAGTAACCCCCGAACTCAGGCAGGATCACCTGAGGGTACGGCCCCCCCCTCTCCAACACCTGCACAACACACACACACACACACACACACACACACACACACACACACAGACACAGACACACACACACACACACACACACACACACACACACACACACACACACACACACACACACACACACACAACACACACAGACACACACACACACACACACACACACACAGACACACACAACACACACACACACAACACACACACACACACACACACACACACACACACACACAGACACACACAGACACACACAGAGGACAGAACTAAGTGAGAACGTTGCAGACGTCTGTGTTCAGAGGAAACAGATGTGACGATGTTCAGTCTCACCTCCTCAATCCGGGGATAAGGAATGTAGTCGTCCTGAAAGACAAAGACAAGGAAGTAACACACTCACACACATGTGTCTTTAACACACTCACACACATGTGTCTTTAACACACTCACACACATGTGTCTTTAACACACTCACACACATGTGTCTTTAACACACATACGAACACATGAACCTGATGAGGACACAGACACTGTCACAGTCTTGATGTTAAATCTCATGTCAGGTCTTCTCTGCTTTTTATGAGCAAATGAATGAAGAGGACTTAAAGATGGACACATGTGAGGACTTAAAGATGGACACATGTGAGGACTTAAAGACGGACACATGTGAGGACTTAAAGACGGACACACGTGAGGACTTAAAGACAGACACATGTGAGGACTTAAAGATGGACACATGTGAGGACTTAAAGACGGACACATGTGAGAACTTAAAGACGGACACACGTGAGGACTTAAAGACGGACACACGTGAGGACTTAAAGACGGACACATGTGAGGACTTAAAGACGGACACACGTGAGGACTTAAAGACGGACACATGTGAGGACTTAAAGACGGACCCATGTGAGGACTTAAAGACGGACCGACGTGAGAACTTAAAGACGGACACATGTGAGGACTTAAAGACGGACCCATGTGAGGACTTAAAGACGGACCGACGTGAGAACTTAAAGATGGACACATGTGAGGACTTAAAGACGGACACACGTGAGGACTTAAAGACGGACACACGTGAGGACTTAAAGACGGACACACGTGAGGACTTAAAGACGGACACACGTGAGGACTTAAAGACGGACACACGTGAGGACTTAAAGACGGACACACGTGAGGACTTAAAGACGGACACACGTGAGGACTTAAAGACGGACACACGTGAGGACTTAAAGACGGACACACGTGAGGACTTAAAGACGGACACACGTGAGGACTTAAAGACGGACACACGTGAGGACTTAAAGACGGACACACGTGAGGACTTAAAGACGGACACATGTGAGGACTTAAAGACGGACCGACGTGAGAACTTAAAGACGGACACATGTGAGGACTTAAAGACGGACCGACGTGAGGACTTAAAGACGGACACATGTGAGGACTTAAAGACGGACACACGTGAGGACTTAAAGACGGACCGACGTGAGGACTTAAAGACGGACACATGTGAGGACTTAAAGATGGACACATGTGAGGACTTAAAGACGGACGGACGTGAGAACTTAAAGATGGACACATGTGAGGACTTAAAGACGGACAGACGTGAGGACTTAAAGACGGACACATGTGAGGACTTAAAGACGGACACATGTGAGGACTTAAAGACGGACCGACGTGAGGACTTAAAGACGGACACATGTGAGGACTTAAAGACGGACACATGTGAGGACTTAAAGACGGACACACGTGAGGACTTAAAGACGGACACATGTGAGGACTTAAAGACGGACACATGTGAGGACTTAAAGACGGACACATGTGAGGACTTAAAGACGGACACACGTGAGGACTTAAAGACGGACCCATGTGAGGACTTAAAGACGGACACATGTGAGGACTTAAAGACGGACACATGTGAGGACTTAAAGACGGACACACGTGAGGACTTAAAGACGGACACACTTGAGGACTTAAAGACGGACACATGTGAGGACTTAAAGACGGACCGACGTGAGAACTTAAAGACGGACACATGTGAGGACTTAAAGATGGACACACGTGAGGACTTAAAGACGGACACATGTGAGGACTTAAAGACGGACACATGTGAGGACTTAAAGACGGACACATGTGAGGACTTAAAGACGGACCGACGTGAGAACTTAAAGACGGACACATGTGAGGACTTAAAGACGGACACATGTGAGGACTTAAAGACGGACCGACGTGAGAACTTAAAGACGGACACATGTGAGGACTTAAAGACGGACCGACGTGAGAACTTAAAGATGGACACATGTGAGGACTTAAAGACGGACACATGTGAGGACTTAAAGACGGACACATGTGAGGACTTAAAGACGGACACATGTGAGGACTTAAAGACGGACACATGTGAGGACTTAAAGACGGACCGACGTGAGAACTTAAAGATGGACACATGTGAGGACTTAAAGACGGACACACGTGAGGACTTAAAGACGGACCGACGTGAGAACTTAAAGACGGACACATGTGAGGACTTAAAGACGGACACATGTGAGGACTTAAAGACGGACACATGTGAGGACTTAAAGACGGACACACGTGAGAACTTAAAGACGGACACATGTGAGGACTTAAAGATGGACACATGTGAGGACTTAAAGACGGACACATGTGAGGACTTAAAGACGGACACACGTGAGGACTTAAAGACGGACACATGTGAGGACTTAAAGACGGACACATGTGAGGACTTAAAGACGGACACACGTGAGAACTTAAAGACGGACACATGTGAGGACTTAAAGACGGACACATGTGAGGACTTAAAGACGGACACATGTGAGGACTTAAAGACGGACGGACGTGAGAACTTGAAGACGGACAGACGTGCCTTCTGTCTCTGAGGGACGGTCTTCATCTCTGCAGCCTCTGGTACCTGCTGCATCAGTGTCAGCGTCAGAGACAGAGGACAGAGGACAGAGGACAGAACTAAGACAGAGTTTCAGCTCCAAGTCTGTTTGTTCCATTGAGGACGAAAATCCTCAATTATCATGCATCACTTTTATAAAAGTTTTTGATCAAAGAAAATGGAGGAAACAGGACGACTGCTGCGACTCATCTCCTCTGAGACAGGGTGTAGAAGTGTTTTAAACACACACACGCACACGCACACGCACACACACACACGCACACGCACACGCACACGCACACGCACACACACACGCACACGCACACACACACACGCACAGTTCTTACCTCCATCTGGTCAAAGAAATTAGCTGACTGGACAGAGAAAGAGAGAAGTGTGTTAATGTTGGGTTAAAATTGTGTGTGTGTGTGTGTGTGGTGTGTGTGTGTGTGTGTGTGTGTGTGTGTGTGTGTGTGTGTGTGTGTTACCTTCATGGTGGGGGGTGCGGTGCGGGGCGGAGAGGGGGGGCACTCTGCCACAGCAACATTGGAGATGGTCAGAAGTTCCTGTTTACTGAGACAAGAATCATCAGGATCAATGATCAATCCTTATAACTGAATAATGCTGAGTCAAGCTTGATGACTGACAAGTCAAACCGCTGAGTCATGAGACGGACTGATATTGATGACTCATGATTGAAATGACTTAATGAGGTCCTGAATATAAATGAGTGGAACTTGAGCCTCTTTCACTCCAGAACCAAGGATCTAACGGGTTGAACCTTCTTGGAGAATCAGTTTGGACCTCGACGAGGCTGCGAAACGTTTGGTAACATCCCAGCTCCAGTGACGTGGGGGTGGGGGCACTGGGAGTTGACTTCCTGCTGAGCTGAGCACGTTTCAGCCTCTGGTCCCTGCAGGACGTGATGGAGGCTTCGTCGCAGATGAGCTGCTTGTGATCAGAGGTGTTGGACTTCCTGCTGACGCGTCACAGTCACTGAGATCATCACCTCCACCACTTTAACACGGTAAACAACCACACATCTTTAAATATGGAATAAAACCATGTAATTATATGTTTAGCTTTTTATGTATTTCAGCTCATCACAGCTCTCTCTGGTTTTTCTTAAATCGGAATCGACCGCAGGACGATTGTTTTTTGGGGTTTTACCCGTCGTCAGAAACACAAAGCTGATTCTGGATCCTGAGAACGAACAGAAAGGTCACGAAGACGAGACGAGACGAGAAGAACGAAGACAAGAACCCTGCTGAGAGGGGAAGGTCACTGTGTGTGTGTGTACATCTTTCTATCGTTATGAGGACCACCACTTGAGCAGTCCTGACTATTCAAGTAGATTTTTTGAGGGTTAAGATTTGTTTTTGGTGTTGGACATTTAATATGTTTTCACACATGAACTCTGTAAAACATGTCTGGACATTTCCTGTAGTTAGTGTCTGTGTAGCAGCAGCAGCAGGTTGTCGGGTCCGACTCGTTCACAGCAACAGGAACATGTGGGAACATCCAGGCGAGGGGCGGAGCCTGTAGAGCAGCAGGGGCGGAGCCTGTAGAGCAGCAGGGGCGGAGCCTGTAGAGCAGCAGGGGCGGAGCCTGTAGAGCAGCAGGAGGCC
>CM031684.1:24449702-24522202 GCA_006182925.3 Reinhardtius hippoglossoides
CTTAAAGCTTTTACAAATTAAAAAAAGGAGGGCTCCCTGTTTTTTATTTTGCATTTTCATTTTAGATTCTTTTTTTAAAAAAGGGAAAAAAAATTTTAAGGTTTTCCACCGGGGGAAACCGTAAGGCCCCAAAAAAACCCCTTTTTAAAAAAAGGTTAAATTCCAGATTTTCTAAAAACAGGTTGAAAAATCCCTTAGTTATGCTTAAGAATTATAGTGAATTTATTTTTGGTAATTGGAAATTTAAATAAAACCCGAGCTGGAAAATTTATGGGGTATAAGGAGATGTCCCTAAGGAATAAACACTCGTTTCATATTCCATAAAAAGAACTTTTAATAACTCCATCAAAGGGAAAGGGGTTTAAAGGAACTACCCGGGAATTTCCCTTTACCTTTCCCCTTGACTTGAGATTTAGCAAAGTTCTTGATTATTAGAATGATAAAAGGAAATTCCCTTCTCCTGCCAAACACAAATCTCACCTTAAGATTCCAAGTCAAATATTATTTGATAAAAGAAAAATTCACGACATTTTTATGGAAATTAATAACTAAAAAAAATTTTTTAAATAAACAGTTTGATCAAACACTTGATTATTTTCCAGGAAATTTTGCTTTCCCTTTTTCCCCAACAGGGGTAAAGAACTGTTGATTTCGATCTCGATCCTTGGGGGATTAGAACTTTTAAATTTATGACATAACCTTTGAATGCAGGAAAAATAATTTTCATTTTTTTACATTGGGGAAGGGGGTTGAAAGGGGTGAGAAGGCAGAGGAAGATCCTGTACGAGGGCATTTTTAAGATGAAGCTTTTTTAGACTTTACCTTGCCCGTTTTGTGAATGTCTAGTTTGTTCCAAACACAAAAAATGTAAGTTTTAAAATTTGTGGTGATGATAACCCGGAAACCCAAGAGGTTGGGGGATTTTGGGACCCCGCCCAAAAACGTAAAAAAAGGGTGGGGGCGGGGCAGGTTTTTTTCCCCCGTTTAAAAAGTGACCTTTTTTTAAAAAACCTATTTTTAAAGACCAAAAGGGGTTTTATTTCCCGGAAAAAAGGAAGCAGCGGGTTGCACGGCCGCTCCGGTCAGATTTGGGTGCAAGGGGGAGAGAGTACGGCCAAAAAGGTTAAATTTTGAAATGGTGCCCGGGGGGGGAAAAACCCTTTTTTGGGGTTTTTTCTGTTTTTCTGGTTGGGGGGTTGTTGGGGACCCCAAAATTTTGTACATGACCCGGGGGAAAATTTTTTTTTTTGGGGGGGGGGGCCGGGGGGAAAACAACCCCCCGCTAAAATTTGGGGGAAACCTTTTAATTTTGGGGGGGGGGCCCCCCCCCCCCGGGGTTTTTTGGGGCCCAAAAAAAAGGTCGGGGGGGCCCCCGGGGGGGAAAAAAAACCCCCCCAAAAAAGGGGGAAAATTGGGGGTTTTTAAAAAAAACCCGGGAAAAAAAGGGAAAAAATTCTTTCCCCCTTTTTTTTCCCCCAAAAAATTTCCGGAAAAATTTTAATTTTTTGGGAAAAACAAAACCTGTAAAAAAAAGAAAAATTTTTTGGGGGGGAAAAAAAAATTCCCCGGGGGCCCCCAAAAGGGGGGTTTTGGGTTTGGAAATTTGTTGGGCCCCCGGGGGGTTTCAAAAAAAAAATTTTTTCCCCAAAATTTGGGGGAAAAAAATTTCCCCTCCCCCTGGCAAAAAAAAGGGAAAAACCCCAAAAAAGGGGGGAAAAAAAAAGGGGGGCCGGTTTTAAAAAAGGGGTTTTCCCCCCCGGGGAAAAAAAAGGGGGGAAAAAAAAAAAAGGGGGGGGGGAAAAAAGGGTGGCCAAATTTTTTTTTGGGGGGGGGGTTTTTTTTTTTTAAAAAAATTTTAAAGGCTTTTCATTTAAAAAAATTTTTTTGGGTTTTTTTTAAACCCCCCAAAACCCTTCTTTTAAAAGTTATTTGCCAAACCCCCCGGGGGGGGAAAAAAACCCCCGGGTTTTTTCCCCCCCGGGGGTTTCCCTTTTTTTTTTTAAAAATTTTTTAAAACCCCCCCCCAAAAAAAAAAAAACCCCCCCCCCCCCCGGGGGGGCCCCTTTTTTAAAACAAGGTTTTTCCCTTAACGGGGAAAAATTTTTTTTTTTTTTTAAAAAAAGGGTTTTTAACCCCCAAAAATTTTTTTAAAAAAAAAAGGGTTAATTTTTTTTAAAAAAAAAAAAAACAGTTTTTAAAAAAAAATTTTTTGGGGGGGTTTTGGGGGGGGGGAGGTTTTTTTTTTTTAAAATTGGGGGAAAAAACCCCCTTTTTAAAAAAGGGGAAAAAGGTTTCCCCCCCCCCCCCCCCAAAAAAAAAAAAAACCCCAAAAAATTTTCCCGGGGGGGGAAAAAAAAAATTTAAAAAAAACCCCCCTTTTAAAATTTTAACCCCCTTTTTTTCCCAAATTTTTTAAGGGGGAAAAGGGGGCCCCCGGGGGGGGAAAAAAAACAAAACCAAAATTTTTAAAAAACCCCCCTTTTTTTAAAAAAAATTTTTAAAAAACCCCCAAAAAAAAATTTGGGGGAAAAAAATTTTTTTTTTTAAAAAAAAAAAAAAGGGGGGGGGGGGGGAAAAAATTGGGGGGGAACGGGGAATTTTTTGAAAAACCCTTTTTTTTGGGGGGGTTTTTTTTTTGGGGGGGTTTTTTTTTTCCCAAAAAAAAAGGGGAACAAGGGGCCCCCGGGGGGGGGGAAACCCCCCCCCCCCTTTTTTAAAATTTTTGGGGGGGGGGCACCCCCCAAAAAAAAAATTTTTTGGTTCCCCCCCGGGGGGAAAAAAAAATTTTGGGCCCCCCCAAAAAAAAAAAAAAAAGGGTTAAAAAAAATTTTTTTTCCCCTTTTTTTTTTTTTTTAAAAAAATTTTTTTTCCCTTTTTTTGGGGGGTTTTTAAAAATTTTGAAACCCTTTTTTTTAAAAAAAAAAAGGGGGGGAAAAAAAAAAAGGGGGGGGCCCAAACCCTTTTTTTTGGGCAAGAGGGGGGTTTTTTTGGGGGTTCCTTGGGGAAAATTTTTTCCCCCCCCTTTTAAATTTTTTGGGGGGCCCCCCCCCGGGGGGGTTTTTTTGGCCCCAAAAAAAAAAAAGGGGGGAAAAAAAATTTTTCCCCCCAAAACCCTTCCGGGGCCCCCCGGGGGGTTTTTTCCCCTTTTGGGGAAAAAACCCCCCTTTTTTTTTCCCCCCCCAAAAAAGGGTTCCCGGGAAAAAATTTTTTTTAAAAAAGGGGGGAAAAAACCCCCCCCAAAAAAAAAAATTTTTTTTGGAAAAAACCCCCCCCCTTTTGGTTTTTAAAAGGGGAAAATTTTTAAAAAAAAAAAAAGGGGGGGGGAAAAGGCCCAAAAAAAGGGGGTTTTTGGGGCCCAAAAAAAAGGGGGGGGGGTTTAAAAAAAAAATTTTTAAAAAAAGGGCCTTTTCCCCCGGGGGTTTGGAAAAGGGGGGGCCCCCCCGGGGGGGGGGAAAAAAAATTTTTTAAAAAAAATTTTTTAAAAAAATTTTAAAAAAAAACCGGGTTAAGGGAAAAGGGATTTAATTTTAAAGGGGGCCTTTTAAATTTTTTAAAACCCCGGGGGCCCCCCCCCCCCAAAATTTCCCCCAAAATTTAACCTTTTAAAAAAAAAAAGGGGGGGGAAAGGGGCCCCCTTAACAAAGGGTTTGGGGCCCCTGGGCCCCCCCCCCTTTTCCCCCCCCCCAAAAAAAATTTTTTTTTCCCCCAAAAAAGGAACCCCCAAAAAAAAAAGGGGGCCTTTTTTTTAAAAGGGGAAAAAAAAAAAAGGGAAAAAAAAAAAAAAAATTTTTGAAAAAAAAAAAAAATTTTTTTTTAAAAAAAATTTTTTAAAAAAAATTTTTTCCTTTTAAAAAATTTTCCCTTTTTTTTTTTTTTTTTCCCCCCTTTTTTCCCCTTTTTTGGGGGTTTTTGGGGGGGTTTCGGGGGGCCCCCCCAATTCCCCCCAAAAATTTTAGTTTTAAAAAATTTTGGGGGGGCCTCCCCCCGGGGGCCTTAAATTTTTTTCCCCCCTTTCTTGGGGGGGGGGGGCCCCCCAAAAAAAAAATTTTTTTTTTGGGGGGTTTTTTTTTTTTAAAAAAAACCCAAAACCCCCCTTTTTTTCCCCCCGGGGGGTTTCCCCTTAAAAAAAAAACCCCCCCCCGGGGGGCCCCCCCAGGGGGGGTATTTTTTTTTGGGAAATTTTTTTTCCCCCCAAAAAAAGGGGGTTTTTTTTTTAAAAATTTTTTTTTTCCCCCAAAAAAATTTTCCCCCCCTTCGGGCCCCCAAAAATTTTTAAACCAAACCGGGGGGCCGGGGGGGGTTGGGGGGGAAAAGGGGGGTTTTGGGGGGGGTTGTGTTTTTTTTTTTTTTCCCCCCCCCCCCAAAAAACCCCCCGGGGGGGGGGTTTGGTTTTTTTTTTTTTCCCCCCCGGGGGGTTTTGGGGGAAAACCCCGGGGGGTTTTTGGGGGGGTTTTTCCTTTTTAAAACCCCCCGGGTTTTTCCCCCCCCCCCTTTTGGGGAAAATTCCCCAAAAAACCCCTTTTTCCGGGGTTTAAGGGGGGGGGTTTTTTCCCCCCCCAAACGGGGGAAAAAAAAAACCCCCGGGGGGTTTTTTTTTTTAAAACCCAAGAACCCCGGCACTTCCCCACACGGTTTGTGAAAAAAGGCGAATCAGCGACCGAAAAAACATAGGGAAAAAAAGAAAAACGAACAAACCCGTTAAAGTGGAGCACCGGTTTGTCTCTATATTGGTTTTCTCAGCGGTTTGAACCCCCCGGGGGTTACGGGGTGTTTTGGGTCGACGGGGCTCTGAGACAAGGCTTTGCTACCGTGGAGTCCGGGGAAGACACGATCCCAGGGCCGAAATTCTCCTCGGATCTGTGTCGGGAGGAGGACTCAGGGCCCAAAGGAGGTGCTCATAGCGGAACACACGAGTTTGGACACTAGTAACTTTATACACATCAATGACGTCTTGTGGTTTGTGAGTCTGTGCAGTGGAGCCGTGGGAGCTGATACACACAAACCATTTTGTCAGCTGTCAATCATGACATTTCAACCGTTTTTATATCATCAAATAACTGATCAAAGCCGAGCCGATCAAAGACATAAACACTTGTGTGCTGATCCACATGTTTTTCCCTTTTGGAAGCTGTCCTGTAGTCCATCTTTATTTAAAGTCATTGGCACACAGACCTTGAGGACAGACTGGATGTCCATGTCTTTGTGAACTAAAGGGACATGCTCATTGTGAATTGAATGCCCCCCCCATAATTTCGCCAGGGAGATAGATGTTCTTCTAAGAAATCACATGACCAGGGGGCTGGAGAACAGTGGAGAGATTATGCAGAAGATGTCAGCCAGTTGCTGGTGTCACGTGATGTGAGAGTTCATATACAGTGAGAGGACAGAAGGACTCTGCAGACAAGCTCTGCTCACATGGAAACCAGAGAAGCCTCGACCCTGTTCAGGCGTCTCTGCTGACAGCACATCGTTACTGTTGTGGGAATACGAGCGAGAAGAAATCTGTGTTACTGCTTCTTTGACTTTAACAGGTTCATGTTTGTGATGCTAAAATGTTGAGTGCAAATCTCTCTCTGAACAATGTCACAGCTGGATCTCAGTATCAGGGTTTACTGGAGAGACTGTTGTTCTCCAGTGTGACCTCTGTGCCCTGCTGCATCTTCTTCTTCATTAATGTCACCATGTTGTTCACCCTGAGGAGTAAAGCAGTGTTTCGTGAGTCCTCTCGTTACATCCTCCTGTACAACCTCCTTTTTGCCGACACCATGCAGATGACACTGAGCCAGTTAATGTTTCTAATCGCTGTCTGTAGAACTCGGCTGTCGTATCCTGTGTGTGGTCTTCTGGTCATGCTCACTAAACTCACAAATGAAGTTTCCCCTCTCACACTATTGGTGATGTCTATGGAGAGATATGTAGCTGTGTGCCACCCGCTGCGACACGCTACCATCATCACCATCACAAACACAGCACTGGCCATCCTCATGGTTTGGGCCATTAGTTCACTGAACATCCTCGTCCGAGTTCTGTTGCTGTTAGATTTCCCGTTTGAAGACCTGGACACTCTGCAGATGAAAGACTTTTGCTCGGACATAGCCATGTTGATCGGGCCGATGTCTGAAGATTATGACAAAGCTTACACTTGTTTTGTGTTTGTATCAGCGACTGTAGTGATCACGTCCTCCTACATTGGTGTGACGGTGGCAGCCAGGTCAGCGTCTACAGACAAAGCTTCAGCTCGTAAAGCTCGTAACACGCTGCTGCTGCATCTGGTGCAGCTGGGCCTCAGTCTCTTATCCACCCTTTACAACCCAATCCTCACAGCTGTTTACAGAAGTGTACAAAGATTAGTATTTGTGCGCATGCAAAGTGTTCTTTATGTTTGCATTTTCATTTTCCCCAGATGTCTGAGTTCTCTCATCTATGGCATCAGAGATCAGAGCATCAGACCTGTGCTCTTGTACCATCTGTGCTGTCGTCTGAAACTCAAAGCTAAGGTCTCACCCTGACACACACGTTTATCAAGTGTTTTATCCATAGACTGTTTATAAAAAGGTTTTATCCCTTTATGTTCATTCATTCTCCAGCACAGACCAATGTCAGTGATTTTTTACTTTCTACTGGTCAAGATAATATTTGACTCTGAAATCTTAAGGCTGAGATTTATGTGAATTAGATGCAGCTAAAGTAATTAAAACACAATCAGTCATTAGTCTAATGAATCCAAGCAAAGGCTTGTCTCCACAGTGAACGTGCACAGTCAAGGGGAAGAGGGTGCACCGGATACGTCCCTGGATAGTTCCTTTAATACACTTGTTTTCAGTTTTGATGAAAAGCTAAATTTCAAAGTAAAATGTTCACATTATTGATGGAATGATGAAAACCGAGAATGTCCCATTCCTCTGCCAAGGCCCAACAGTCTCCTTATGAAACCACATTTAAATTCACTAGCTCAGGATTTTTATTCAGATCGGCACCAAATTACACAAACATCATATATATTGCACTTATAATTACAATATCATCGCCATAAATATGACAGATTTTCATCAAGATCCATGAATTATTCTCAGAGAAATCTGTGAAAATGTTGAACTCCTTTCTCACTTTGTTAACGAAAGTGAAATACAAGCCTTGATCTGGACTCAAAGTTTACCAAGTACTCCCTTGGTTTATTATGTAATCCTGTTTTTAAACATTTATGTATCATCATCTCTGTAATAAAATACATGGAACAATAAGTATTTCAATGTTTTTTACATTTTGAGAATTAGTTGCCAGAGAAGTGAGAAGCAAGAAGGAGACTCCTTGTACAGTTGGTACTTGTTATTTTTTATGTATAAACAGTCTTTTACTTTAGTATTTTAACCTTGTTCGTGTTTTGTACTTTTTGATTTTGTTCCAAAACGAAGGAAAATGTGAATAAAGTTTATAAAATAAAGGTGTGATGAGGATTGTCAGACGCTGTGAAATCCAGTAGGTGGCAGTAGAGAGTCTCAGTGGACACCAGCTGCCGGAAAACGTAGAAGAAGAAGCAGTGTGACGTCAGACAGTGCGCAGACGGTTTTCCCTCGTTGACTCGAAGCTTCCGATGTTTCCGATGTTTCGTTAAAACGCGTCAGTGTTTGAAGTTTCAGCGCAGACACAGCGTCAGTTTCACCGTTGGAGGTAAAAGTGCGAGGAAGCAGCTGTTGTTCGTCACGTGTCCGCTGCTCGGTCACCGAGCTGTGCTACGCAGCTAGCCGCGGAGCTAGCAGGCTAACGTTAGCCTGACAGCGGTTAACTTTGAACAGTGTCAGAGCGGCGGTGAGTGTCCGATAATAGGCTCACTGTGTGTGCGTGTATATACATGTTCACTGTGTGTGTGTGTGTGTGTGTGGTGAGGCAGGAGTTGTGTGACTGATGACTCGGTGTGAGTTGTGTTCGCGGAGCTAACGTGTTGTTAGCAGGAGCGGAAATGATCTTGCTGCCGGTGTTCCACTTTAACTGGTGATGTCTTTATTCCAGATGTTGATGGTCGGCTGCAGACTCGGTCGCTGATTCGTCCTTTTCACAAAGCACGTGCGTGTGTGAAGTGCGGTGATCTACTGAAGGTGAAATAAACCTTGAACCAAACCCATCACGTGTTGATGTGATGTGTCCGTTCACGTTGACGTCAGATAATAGGACGCGATGAAGTGAATTAGCTTCTGGCCTGATGACGTCATGACGACCTCATGACGCCACCGAGCCGCTTTGATGTTCGCTGCTTCACCTGATCAAAGCCGTCTTTACTCCATCAGCTGTAAAACACCGGATGTGCAGGAAGTCCCATGTTCCCTGTTGATGGTCCGAACACAGGAAACGCTGCAGACTCACTAACATCACAAACTGCTGCTCGGGGTTCATAGGACACACAGCGAGTTCTGAGAAGAGGCCAGCTCCACGCAAAGTTCTGCTCTGGTGACCATTAGAGCGCGCACACCGAACACGTGTCACATGAAAACATCCCTGACATCAACACGTGTGAAGTTCGTGAGTTATTTTTGTGAGTAAAGTTGGTGAACGTGCCTTTAGTTGATTGCTGAGCTTCACTCCTGCCGCTGCTGGTTAAAGGCAGCAGACGTGATTTTAAGAGATGTACTCGATGTTCTCCGTGATGAGCTTCAGTCATCTGATGACATGAAAACAACAAATGCTATAGTTTGTTTGTTTGTAGTTTCTGTAATGCAAGTGTTTGTGTGTAATCAGCAGATGATCTGTCTGAAGTGTGTTGTCAACACGTGACGAGGCAAATCTGAAGCTAGTTCCCTTCATCACGTCGTTTCCAATCCTTTTCAAGTTTTTTTTTATACGATATCTATTATTTGATATTGTTGTGTCAACGTGACGCGGACACAACACATTAACTCGCGATGGGTTTTGTTTGTTTCAACGACACCTTCAGTAGATCCCCGCACTTCACACACACGGTTTGTGAAAAGGACGAATCAGCGACCGACAAACATCTGGAATAAAGACAACGTATCACCAGTTAAAGTGGAGCACCGGTTTGTCTCTATATTGTGTCTCAGCCGGTTCCGACTGCCCGGTGGTTACGGTGTGTTTGGATCGACGGGTCTCTGATGACACGGCTCGCTACACGTGGAGTCCGGTAACGACACAGATCCGAGGAGCCGAAACTTCTCCTCGGATCTGTGTCGGGTTCAAACTTCATGTGTCTGATTTTCTCTGGATCGGTGACACTGGTCCCGCTGCTCAGACAAGTTACTAACACACTTAGTTCAGGTCTGAGGTATTTGTACTTTACTCAAGTATTTCCATGTTACTTCTACTTCGATGCAAACAAATTCCTTAAAGACTTATTTATTTAAAAGTGAAGGGTGCATTGAGGTTATTTAGTTTATGAGATTAAAGGAGTTTTGGTTTACGATGCAAATATCTTTTGAAATTGTTTAAAGCTAAACAAACTAGTTCAGTGTATTTAATTTAAACGTTTAAAAAAAAGTATTGTTTGTACATTATTTTACAATTAATGGAAAAAACGTCCACTCGCTCTCTGGGAAGCTTCCACACATTGTCCTGCTGTTTCCTCACATGGACTCACTCTGACATGTTACACACATTCTACCAGGAGGCTGCAGGAGAAGATCCAGAACATGTCCAGAGACTCTGACTCAGACATTTGTTCCCACACACAGAACCTGTAGAACATGTGACGAACATGTGCAGACTAAATTTTCCAGAATTAATGTCTGAAAACAGACAAGATTCGGACTCTTTCTTTTCAACAACACACATTATGGTTGACAGTAAAGTGACAGTTGAGGTTAATGGAAACTGGTCCCGTCACATTTTCCCAGAGATGTTATTGCTCAGTATCAACGGCTCATGCAGAAGTTAAGTTTATAAAGTTCATGTTTGTCTCCAGGCAGAAGACTTCGTGCCGTCCTGTTAACCAGGCAAGATGTTCAACAAGTCATTCGGGACTCCGTTCGGTGGAGGAACAGGGGGATTCGGCAACGCGTCCACCTTCGGACAACAAAGTAAGTTTCTTTATTTCTATTAACTTGATTTAATTCCAACCCACAGCAGCCTTAGGTGGAGCGCTTTCTCACAGACCATCTAAATGATGGTTTCCACATGAAGCTGTTAAGCATAGGTAGTAAAAACACCAAATCGACCAAACCAAAAACACACGTTGCTTATAAAATCAGATAATTGTCAGAATAACTGTAATTATAAAATATGTGGGATTAACGGAGGTGGGTGTTTTTATTTCAATCAGTGAAGTCTCATTCACAAACAGAAAAACCCCAACAGCCAAGTTATGGTGATGTGAATTTACTCTCAGCTCTACCTGTGGGAACAGTGGGAGAAAGCTTCTGTTTTTATTTCCGGTGCTTTAAAGCGTCACTCAGTGTCGTGTCAAACCGTCGCGTGAACTGTTTATCTGCAGACACAGGCTTTGGGGCGGCAGGAGGATTTGGGGCTTCTACGTTCGGGACGACCACCAACACTGGAGGACTGTTTGGTTCCACACAGAATAAACCTGGTTTGTCAGCTCTTGTCTCATTTTCTCCACGTTTTAGTTACATTTCTTTATTTAAAGTGCTTTGTGTTGCCTCGTTGAAACGTATCTGAAGATTCCCAGTTTGGTCTGAACTGAGTTAAACTCAACTGAGTCCAGTTGCGGATTTACACTTGTACAACTCCTGAAGACTAGTTGTTGAAACGTTCTGCACAAATAAAGTTTTGAAGTGTAGAACTTCTTTTAAAGACGTGTAAATAAACTTTAATCTGCTCCCGTCTCTTTCCCCCAGGCGGTCTGTTTGGATCGAGTACGTTCAGTCAACCGGCGGCTTCCTCCACCAGCACCGGCTTCGGCTTCGGTGCAGCGAGCGGCACCTCTACCAGCTTGTTTGGCAGCACGGGAACCGGCACCACCAGCGGACTCTTCTCCCAGCAGAATAATGCCTTCAGCGCCAACAAACCCACTTCTTTTGGAAGTGAGTCACTGCTGCGGTGAACAATTCACACCTTTGATTTTATTTATTCAGATGAAATCGTCATGACAACCTGCTCCTGGTTTTGTCCAGGAGGGATAAAAAACATAATTTTGGTTCAACACTGAAACAGATGAAATTCAGAAGAAAAAAAGCAACAGAGATTCTTGCTGGTTTAAAAGTGTGACCTTTTGAAACAGTTCCATTCATCCATTTTCTTCTGTTCATTTATACCCAGGGTGCATTTCATGATTCATTATTAGGCACTGACACTAATGTGATGTTTTTGGTATGGATCTGAAATGTCGTCATAGGTTTTTACCTGAATTAAACAAGACACGTTTCTCTGTTCAGTCTGAACTGAAGAAGACGAGAGGTAAAACGTCTTCAGGGCCTCAAGTGTTTTCACAGACTGTCGCATAAATGCAGCTTCTTCCTGCCTGAGATGTTGCAGATAAAAGATTCTGCTGATAAATCAAGACATCGGTTAGGGTTAGGGGGGATAAATGGATAAATGAATCTGGCTCCTCTTGTCGTCCAGGCTTTGGGACGAGCACTGCCAGCGGCGGGCTCTTCGGAGCCACCAACACTGCCTCCAACCCGTTCGGGGGAACGAACTCGCTGTTCGGAGGCGCTGGGTTCTCCGCAGCACAGCAGCCGGGAACAACCGTGAAATTCAATGTGAGTAAATCTGATGCGACAAGAAGGAACCTGTTCTGCTCCTGTGACTCTGGTTATACCACAAACTTGATCCTTTGTGTTCACATTGGGAAAAACAAGGCAAGACTTTATGAGAAGGTCCAGAATGAATGAATGTATAGATGATGGAGAAACATTTCCAGGATCTGAAAAAATGAAATACTATGAATGAACAAAAGTATTTAACTTGTAGCTTCAAGCGGAATCTGCAGTTACAGATGTTAATTTCCTCACAATGGAAAACAAGTTCAACGGTTTACAATCTGTATGTTTCTTGTTTTAAAGAGTGAGCAGAGCGTTAACAGATCTTTGTTCCCGTTCAGCCTCCAACAGGAAGTGACACGATGGTGAAAGCTGGCGTGACCACGAGCATCAACACCAAACACCAGTGCATCACGGCCATGAAGGAGTACGAGAACAAGTCCCTGGAGGTGAGTGACGGCCGACGCACAGACGAGCACATCAGCTGCTTGTTTGAGTCGCGTGGTTCGACAGATTTGATTTGACGGAACTCTCCTGTTAATGTCCAATCAGGATTCAGAGAATACGATCAATTAGATAATCTGCGTGAATTGGTTCAAGCGATTTGTTTGAGTGACTTTTTTGTGCCGATATCGATATTAGGGGCAAATAAGTTTCATAATACCAATATATATATATATGCATGCATTTAAAATGTGTTTGTGATTCTAAGATGATGTTCTCAAACACAAAAAGTGTAATTGAAGTTTTATTTTACTTTTTACCCATAAACTTTATTACAAATAAAAATAAAAAATGCGCAAATGCAACCAAATATAGAACTTGAATGCAGAAAATAAAAATCTTAACATAAGACAACAACATAATTTCCCTTCTTTCCAGGCATTGTTTATTCTGTAAAACAGAAGTTTTCATATCAGCAAACATCAACACAGATATTGATAAATGTCTGAACCCGTCTGATGTGATTTGTTGTCTCTCCTGTTTCTCTGCAGGAGTTGAGATTCGAGGATTACCAGGCGGGCAGGAAAGGACAGACCAATCAGATGGCTGCAACGACAGGCAGCTTGTTCAGTGCGACCGCGGCGGCGCCCAGTGCCACCACGGGCCTGTTCGGCTCCACGGCCCCCAACACCAGCTTCTCCTTCGGACAGAATAAAGGCACCTTCGGAGCAGGCGAGTGGTGACAACAGAAGCTGCGTCTTACCACAGTGATCAGAGCTCTTCTTCTCTGCTTCTATTTAGAATCATTTAAAGTCTAACCGTAGAAGATTAGTGTTAATTAGAGCAAGTGAAGTGACGCTCTGTGTGTTTGTCGTCTCTTTAGCGGCGCCCGGTGGGTTTGGTGCGGCCACAGGCGGCCTTTTCACACAGCCGGCACAGCAACCAGCCGCCAGCCTCTTCAAGCCGTTCGGTCAGACGACCACCGCGCCGAACACCGGCTTCTCCTTCGGTAACACCAACACCATGGGACAGGCCAACACCAGCACCATGGTGAGTCATTCAGTTTCTCTACGCAGCTTCTCTCACCAACACTTAAACGTCCTGTGTGGCAAAGATTAAAAACAATCAAATATACATGATATTTCAAGCATCAGCTGTTGCTTCACCCTCAAACTGTTCTGTCTGAGTGAGGATTTCTGGTGTCTGATGTCTCTCTGCCGCGCTGCAGGGTTTGTTTGGGAACACGGCAGCGCCTCAGTCGGGTGGGTTGTTCGGCACCGCTCAGACCAGCACCGCCGCAGGCTTCGGGACTGGCACTGGGCTGTTTGGACAAACCAACACCGGGTTTGGAAACGTTGGCACACAGGTACAAAGTAAACCATGGATTATTGTCAGTGTCAGAACAGAAACAGACAATAACACATGTTTCTTTGTCTGGGTCATAATCAACAGTTTCTGTTGAACTGACAGTTACTGTCGATAACGAAGTTAAAACATCTATGATAAAACAATACAAACTAAAAAACTTCAACATAAACAGCAGGTTGAGACAAAATCTAACAGGATGAAACAACTGTTAAAAAACACAAAACAGTATATTAATTAAAAACAAAACAAGGGGATGATAAAAAGATGTCTGAAAGTTTCTTTAAGAAAAGCCGTTGAACCTATTAAACTGCGTCCGTGTCAAATGAATTCAACCATAATAGATTATGTATCGTACCTTCTGGGATGGCCACTTCAGCGAGTCACTTCCTGTGACTTGTCAGGTCCCTGATAGTCTCAGGATGTGGAACACAAAGAGAAAGAGGTTTGTTTTCACTCTTCCTGTCTCGTCTCCAACAGCAGAGTTTATTCGGTAATAAAACGGCCGGGTTCGGCACCACCACCACTAGCGCTCCCTCCTTCGGCACCGGCGCTGGACTCTTTGGCAACAAGCCGGCCCTCACGCTGGGAACCGGAACCAACACCTCTACCTTTGGTGAGTGAAGTCTTTTGTTGACAACACAGCAAGGTAAAACACATTTGAAGTACATCTGAAGGTAACCATGGCAACAGCTCCAATCAACTCTGATCACTTGTTTGTTGGTGGAGGTTTCGGAACGAATCCTGCTGCAGGGAGTCTGTTTGGAAACAAACCGGCCACTGGTGGACTGGGCACTGGACTGGGAACCGGCTTTGGAGCAGGTAAGACCCGAACCATGAAGTCAACAGGAAACGAAGAAGAAAGATCTTACTCATAGAATATGTAATAAAATATAATATTTAATATATAAAATAAAAACCATAGTATTTAAGAACATTCATCTTTTGGCCGTGGAAAGTCGAGAAGTCTTGTACCTCATGTTGTGAGTTGGTGATATGAGTTGATACGTACGGTGGCAGGAGAGGAGCACAGACATGATTTATATTTAGAATAACTTACTGAGAGTTAAGTGATATTTACTTTGTTTCTATATTTATAAATCTTTGTTTATTAATGAAAAACATTTCAGATATCTTTTATTTCTTTATAACACAATCTAACTACTTTTATCATTTATTTTGAAACAAGTGCAGGTTTCAGACTGTCCTCATATTATAACACATCTGTGTGTTCAGCAGTGGGACCAGGACAGACGTCTCTGTTCGGAAACAACCAGAACAAACTGGGAACCACGCTGGGAACCATGGGAACATTCGGAACGACAGCATTCAACAGTGGAACCAGCACGATGGGATTCGGAGCTCCACAGCAACCAGTCGGTGAGACAGACTAAAGATATTCTGACATTTACTTTGGTGTTTATAGTGAGTTCTTTGGTCGTTGGTCATGGTACTGTATGATTTAGTTGTTTTTTCTTTTGCTGCAGCGCTCACTGATCCCAGCGCAGCGGCGGCTCAGCAGGCCATGCTGCAGCAGCAGCTCAGCGTTCTGGCGTATTCACCGTATGGAGACTCGCCGCTGTTCAGAAACCCGCTGTCCGACCCCAAGAAGAAAGAGGAGGTGAGTTTGTTCTAAAGTTGCAGAAGCTACTGCTCTTTGTCGCTCTGTGGATTTTTTTTATTCACATCATCTCCTCTTTCTTTCACAGCGTCTGAAACCAACCAATCCCACTGCCCAGAAGGCTCTGACCACACCCACCCACTACAAGCTGACCCCTCGACCTGCGACCAGGGTTCGCCCCAAGTCGCTGACGTCATCCGGCTCCTCCAAGTCGCAGCTCTTCGACGGCCTTGATGATGACGAGCCCTCGCTCACCAACGGAGCCTTCGTGCCCAGGTACCCAGCAGCCTTTTCTGTTGCCATGGTAACACATGTGAAGATGTTGTCATTACGGGTGAGAAGCACAGGGAAGCTGCAGGTGTTTAGATCCGCGTGGAGCCTCAGTAATAAACCTGTGTTGTCCACAGAAAGAGTATAAAGAAACTTGTGTTGAAGAACCTGAACAGCAGTCAGTACAGCAGCCAGCTGGAGACGGAGACAGACGACCTCGCTTCACCCCCCGAGTATCCACAGAACGGACACAGGTGTCAACACACACACACACACACACACACACACACACACACACACACACACAGTATTCAATACCAAATCAATTTCATTTGTATAGCGCCAAATCATAATATACATTATCTCAAGGCTCTTTACATTGACGGTCAAGACCTTAAATGTTTTATAGAGAAACTAACAGTTCCCACAATGAGCAGCAGTTTGGAGGAAAACTCCCTCATTAACTGGAAGAAACCTCTCGAACCAGACTCAATGTGTGGGGGGGGGGGGGGGGCTGCCTCGACTGGTTGGGCTGAGCAGGGAAAAATGGGGAGGAGAGAGAGAGACCAGCAACACTTGTACAGCATCAAGTATCTTCTTGTTAATCATAAGAATAGTTGTTATCCTGCAGCTTGTGAGAGAGATCGCCCAGCAGTCTAGACCTATAGCAGCATAACTAAGGGATGATTCAGGACTTCCTAATATGGTGTTATGAGCTCTTTGATATATGAAGGGTTTGGTTGTTAAGGACTTTCTATGTGAGGAGCAGGATCTTGATCTCCTGAGTTTTACAAGGAGTCAATGCAGAGAAGCTGAGAGCAGTGATATGATCTCTCCTAGTTCCTGTCAGCACTCGTGCTGCAGCATCTTGGACCAACTGGAGGCTTTTCACAGACTTACTGGGACGTCCTGATGATAAAGAGTTACACTGATCCAGTCTCGAGGGAACAAATGGACGAGTTTCTCCTTCTGAGACAGGATGTTCCTAGTGTTCCTAATACTGTGCAGGTGGAAGAAAGCTGTCCCAGAGACTTGTTTTATATGTGGGTCACATGTCCTGGTCCTAACTCAGGTTCCTCCCAGTGGAGCTGGGGCCAAACTAACACCAAGGGGACTATCTGGTCCCACTGGGTTTCTCTGGGATGTTTAGGGACAAATGAGCTCAGTCTGAATTTAGAAGTAAGAAGTTGTGGGTCGTCCAGACCTTGATGTTCTTGAGACGTTCCTGAAGTTGGACTAAGTGATTAGATTCATCAGGCTTCATATATGTACAGCTGGGTGTCGTCTGCGTAACAGTGGAAGTGTACGAGGTGCTTTCTGATGAAGTCGCCTAAAGGGAGCAGATATAAGGTGAAGAGTATCGGTCCAAGGACAGAACCCTGTGGAACTCCATGACTAACTTGTGTGTGCACGGAGGAGTCATTGTTAACATGAACAAACTGAAATCTATGTGATAAATATGATTTAAACCAGTCTGATGTTCCTTTGATCCCGACATGTTGCTCCAGTCTCTGTAACAGGATCTTATGATCTGTGGTGTCAGATGCTGCACTAAGATCCAACAGGACCAGTAAGAGACAAGTCCATTATCCGAGGCCATGAACAGGTCGTTAGTCACTGTTAACAGCTGTTTCTGTGATGGTTCTGAATCCTGACTGAAGGTTTTCACACAGATCGTTTCTGTCTCAGTCATCACACAGTTAGCAACAGCTTCTTCTGGGGTTTTGGAAATGAAGGTTTGATTTGGGTCTAATCAGCTAAAACCTCTGGATCCAGAGTGGGTGTTTGAAGCAGAGGTTTAATTACAGCTACTTTAAAAGCTTGTGGTACGCAGCCGGTTGACAAAGACATATTAATCAGATTCAATATGAAACTATCAATTAGTAGGAAAACGTCCTTTAAAAGTCCAGTTGGGACCGAGTCTAAAAGACAAGTAGTTGGTTCAGAGGAGGAAACGAGTGATTGGTCCAGATATAAATCTGTTGCTATGGGTGGTATGAAATCTGCAAATTTAGATATGCCCAATGACAGCAGGAAGTTCAGATGGTTCCACAAGCTTGAGATTTTATTTTTATTAACTCTTAAGCTTTGTTTTGTATTTAATCTCCTGTCGTTCTCCGTCTGCAGCCTCATGGAAGAAGAGGAGGAGGAGGAGGAGCTGGGGGGCACTAGCATCCAGGCAGACGATGACCCAGAGGTCACCCACTTCTACGTTAACCCCATCGCCAAGCCCATCCCACAGGGCCGCGCCCAAGCCAGCCTGCAGGACACCATCAGTGACCTGAACATGCACAAAGCGGCGAGGAACGGCCTGGAGGTCAGTGGCATCGCTGTTTCCTCAAATCTGATCAAGATAGAAACGTATCACCAGTGTCAATGGAAACTTACACATTATCATTTCTAACACAAACCAACTGACTTAGTTATTAATAAAGTACATTTTCTTATAATGTTTTCTTAGCAATATTTGATCATTGTGTTTATAGTCAAATTATAACGTGTGTGTGTGTGTGTGTGTGTGTGTGTGTGTGTGTGTGTGTGTGTGTGTGTGTGTGTGTGTGTGTGTGTGTGTGTGGTGTGTGTGTGTGTGTGTGTGTGTGTGTGTGTGTGTGTGTGTGTGTGTGTGTGTGTGTGTGTGTGTGTGTGTGTGTGTGTGTGTGTGTGTGTGTACTCAGCTGAGCAGTGATGACATGTTGGCGTCTCTGGGGGAGGAGTCTCTGCAGGAGGAGCGAGAGGACGAGCAGCAGGAAATTCAACAGTCTCCTCATCCAGCAGGTTAGACGAACCACAGACTACCAGCAGGGGGCGACTCCACTGGCAGTTTCTATAGATGTCTATGAGAAAATTACTCTACTTCTCACTTTATAACATGTGTAGGAGCTATTTCCTTAGTTTGATATATTGTGATTCGGGATGGAGGCCTGAGGGTTCGAATCCCAGCCCATGCCGAAGTGTCCATGGGAAAGATGTTAAACCCTGAATGGCCCCTCATAGGTTTTGGAAGTGGCTTTGGATAAAAGCATCAGCTAAATGACATGTACTGTGCTGCTTTTTCTAAATAAGCCGCTTCGTCCTATTAAGCAAATTAATTGCATTTATATTTTTAGACACTAGGGGGCACTAACCTGGTAGCAGATGTGTTAATGAGCGGAAGCCCCGGGAAGAGAAATGTTTTTTTCAGTAGAGCATGAGAAGAAGAAATGCATCTTTGCTTTTGAACGGGAAAACGAATCCACCCACCCGTGACTTGAGCGCGGACCATTGTCCCGAGCACCAACCAGCTGGTGCATCGGGCTTTGGTCACTTTATTTTGACTGAAACATCTTTTGGACAAATAGCCACTACAACGTCAGTAAATGTTTTCCTCAGGAGTTTCAGTCTCTAGTTTCAAGTGTTCAATACAGCTGATGATCATTTCAGTCAAATGGACCATAAAGCACTGGATGTATTGGGGGGGGGGGGGGATACTGTGACTTCTCTCAGACAGATTCTGTTTTCTGTCTTTCAGGCATCGTCCTCAACCGTGTCGGGTATTACACCATCCCCTCCATGAAGGATCTGGCTGACATGACGGACGAACACGGAGAGTGTTTGGTGGAGAACTTTACCATCGGCAGGAAAGGTAAAGTTACCACTCGATGAACTGAGCTCAGCTAATGTTAAAGATAAAATCTCTTCAGGTCATTGTTTGATTTAATTTGACATTAACACGCTTCAGTCAAACTCAGCCACTTGTATCACATGGTCTCTTATTGGCCTGGCGTCTCACCACTCAGCTGATTGGCCCTCACAGGTTATGGCTCCATCTTCTTCCCTGGTGAGGTGAACGTGAGTGGGCTGAACCTTGACGAGATCGTCCACTTCAGACGCAAGGAGGTCATTGTGTACCCGGATGACAAAAACAAGCCATTAGAGGGGGAGGGGCTTAACAGGTTAGTCTAAAATCCTTCTGCTGTGTGGGATGGTGTCTAATGTGGGAAGGGGTCATTTAGCTCATGTCGTCCCTTTGTGCGTAGACGAGCCGAGGTCACCCTGGATGGCGTTTGGCCAAATGACAAAACGACCTGTACTCAGATCAGGAGCCCGGAGCGTCTGTCCGACATGAACTACGAGGGTCGGCTGGAGAAAGCCTCGCGCAAACAGGGAGCACGTTTCCTGGAGTACAGAACTGAGACGGGGTCCTGGGTGTTCGAGGTCAGTGACTGTCTGAGAACATTTAACTCATTTAAATGAATTTGGTTCATACTCTCGCATGATTCAGGTGTAACCGACTCCTCCCCCTCCTCTCTCAGGTGGCCCACTTCTCGAAGTACGGCCTCCAGGATTCTGACGAGGAGGACGACATCCCTCTGAAAACCGACCCCAAGAAGTTGAAGACAATGATGTCACTTCCTCCCTCCAAGCTGCAGCAGCAACTTCCGCCCTCCCAGCATCAGGTGGCGCCACAGGCTCAGGTAGAGCAGCCTGCGCCCATCCACACTGTTCATCCTTTGTCGTCGTCATCCGCAGTGATAATAGGAACATTTCACTAAAACAGTTTTTATTCAGAATCGGAAGTTCTCTGGATGTTTTGTGTTTCCCCTTCCTCTCGTCGTACAGTCATGAAGCTAAAATATCTTGGTTTTATGAAATCTTCGACATTTTGAGCCGCAGATGTTTGGACTGTGATTTCTGTTTGAGAATCGTTACAGCCGCAGTAAAACCTGATGATTCTCATGATGAAAACCAAACGTGATCCGGAAAGTTGTTTGATATGAGGAAATTCTGGTTTCCAGGTCAATTGTAAACAAAGTGAAGGTGTGGTGCAGATGTTCTCTGTAGATTTACAGATGTGATGTCCTCTAGCTGAGGAACAGATCGTCATGACAACACAAACACTGCAATAAGCAAAATGAACAAAATCACCCTGAGAATCTTTGATGTTTTTATTCTGATGTATTAAAATGAGCTCCTCGTGGTTTGAAATGATTTTGTAAAGGTCAAACTTCTTCAGCAGGAAACTCAAACCTGCTTCAAGTCGTGTGACAAACTTTCTTTGTTTTTTTATCTCTAAATAAAGTAAAGTAAAAAATAAATAAAGTGAATGAAAATATTTTGTTATCTTTGGTCTGTAAAGTTTGTTTGAAGAACAAACGATGATAAAAATCCGATGCAGAAGCTGTAGTCAAACTTCTTCAGACCTAAAATCTTCCAGTTCAGTTTTTAATTAGATTTCACAGGAGAAACTCTCTCACTGTGTTGATTGTGTTCACAACAAGTGATTTATCCACTAACTCCGTCACACTCAGGAGCCATGAGTCGGATCCATCATGATCAATAATCAACGTTTGCCTCTGTTTCTTCAGTCCACTGTCGTGGATCTTCCCAGTGGCGTGGCGGAGCTGGACAGCGACATGGCCGACATCACCCAGAGTTTCCCGACAGAGAGCCTGCTGGGAGGGGAGGAGGACAGCGACCTGCCCGGGGAGACAGACACGACATGCGGGAAGCTCGGAGGTTTGACCTCTGCTGAGCTTGATGGTATCTCTGCGTCCAGCCACATCGCATCAACGTTGGGCATCAACCCGCACACGCTCCAGGTAGAGACTACAGTCCACAGACAGGAAGTACATCACGTCACCAGAATAAACTGAGCTTTGTCTCGTTCCTTCTGCAGATCATGAAGGCGTCCCTGTTTGCTGAGGACGAGGAGGAGGGTGATTGGTTCCTGGGCCGAGGAGCGATGAAAGTTTCCACTGACGTCTCGTCCCCTCGCATCGTTCTGCCCGGAGCTCAGAGCCGATCCTCTGGTACCAAACTGTCCGGTGCCGATCAACTTGTTGATTTACTGCAAATGGTTATTTCATGAGGGTAAAACAATGTTAATCTCTCTTCTCTCTCTCAGTGGGGGGTCTTCTTCAGGCTCGTTTTACCTCCGGCCTCCTCTCTCAGCTCTCAGACTCTCCTCAGCCTCCTCTGTCCCGGGCGGACACCCCCCGCTCATTACACTGGGCAGCACAGGGTCCCTCCTTCCTACTGCCCCCCCGAACTCCAGAGCCGTCGATCAGGACGGTTGGCGTGCGGCGCATGGGCGGCCCTGTCCCTCTCAAAGAGTCGGTCACTTTGGGGAAGGTGGGTGTGTTTTCTGCCTGTGTTCACACTCCATGACTTCCTGTCAGATCATCGGGAGTCTTGCAGTGAGTTCGTACTAGATGACTGATGAGGTCCCACTGCCTCCCTGCACCACCTTCACCCCGTCCTGCGCCTGGAGTCGTCAGCAATATGATATTTATTTAAGTGTTGTAGGGAAAGGAAATGTGTTGGCGAGCCTCTCAGAATTTATGCAGCCAGCCACCAGGGGGCGATCCACTGAAAAATAATATAAGAAATAAAGAAAACTCTGTGTCGCACTAACGATGAGTGGGGTCGTTTCACAGGGAGGTTTGCTGATGGATGTCGGGCTGTTCAAGGGTCGGTCCTTTCGTGTTGGTTGGGGTCCGGGCTGGACGCTGGCGCACTGTGGAGACCGGCTCAGTTCGCTGGGCTCGAAACAGCTTCACCACCAAGACCTGAGCTCCAAGACCGACTTCAGCTTCCTGCCAAAACCTGCCAGGAACAAACCGTAAGAAAACAAATACAATTTATGATGTTTAGTATATTTTCTCCAAATGAAAATTGAACGTGGTTCTGATCGTCTCCTGCAGACTCGTGGAAAGCCCCTACAAAGTGACGCTGGAGCAGCTGGTCGGTCTTCAGGTGACGAAGACCGGGGAGGGAGAGGATGAAGAGAGCCAGACAGTGCTGCAGCGCCCCCTGGAGATCTGCCTGGAGCACAGCATCATCAGCATCCCAGACTCCGTCCCCTGCCCTCTGGTGCGACCGCAGACTGGTGTGGCAGCGCTGCACGAATACGCCAAGTGGATCACAGAGCTGAACGACACGCAGGGTGATGCAGACCGTAAGACAAATAACAGAAACTTTTTTTGTTTTGACAGAATTTCAAAATAAGAGTGGAGCTGTGTTTGATTTGTTTGATTGGAAAAGAACACGTTCTGATGTCACCTCTCCACATTTGACCCTTTGACCTCTCTCCCTCCAGCTCTCCTGGGCCACTGGGCCGAGGTCTGGACCCTGTGTGAGGCTCTTTGGGGCCGGCTGGGCCCCGCCCACCAAGAGCCAGACATCGAGACGCCAAGTGACTACGAGCAGCAGTTGGAGAGACGGCGGACCTTCTCTGCCTGGCTGTCCCGCGGCGCCACCTGCAGGGTGGAGGAGGAGGTGGCTCTGGCCGGGAAGGGTCGCCACACGGAGGCCATCTTCAGCTACCTGACGGGCAACCGCATCAGTGAGGCGTGTCGAGTCGCACAGAGGGAAGGTGAGGAGGGAACTAGACATTTAGCTCCGTTAACTCTTTTCTCTCGGGAGACTTTAAGATCAATGTCAACATGTCCGTTGTGCTCTTGGTCTTCAGGTGACCATCGGTTGTCGCTGCTGCTGTCTCAGGCCCTGGGCTCTCAGTACTGTCGTGACCTGCTGGCTCTTCAGCTCGCCGACTGGAACCGCATGCAGACGGACAGCTACCTACCAGAGGAGCGACTTCGCATCTTCACGCTTCTGGCAGGGAAACCTGTACGACACCTTTGAGTTTGATCGTGTTCGAACAGAAACAGTAGCTTTACTGAACAAATTGTGTGTTTCAGATTAAAGAGAAGCGATGAGGACATGGAGACAGTTGGTGGTTGTTTGACTTTCACCGTGTCGCTCAGTCTGATGTTTCCTGTTGTCCCTGCAGGTGTGGCAGTCATCGGACTCCATGGTGAACGTCTGCTCACAGTTGGACTGGAAACGCTGCGTGGCGGTCCACCTCTGGTTCATGTTGCCTCCGACTGCCTCCACGGCCGATGCCCTCGCTAAATATGAAGCTGCCTTCCAGGTCAGCTGCTGTGTTTGTTTTTACATTTTATTCGTAGTTACGTTAAACACTTAAAGAACCAGAGACTTTCTGCTCCTTCCTCCACTGATAATCATTTCTTCATTCCTCCTGCAGGGCTCATGTGAGGGGGGGAAGTACGCCTGTGCCCCCCTGCCGCCGTACCTGGAGGCGGAGAAGATGGACGTGGAAGAGGAGGAGGAGGAGTCTAAACGACCTCTGTACGACCTCTGTTTCCACCTACTCAAACTCTACAGTGACAGGTAAAAACGTCCTGATGCACAAACACTTTCTCATAAAAACCTGAGAGTGAGTTAATGAATGCTGAGTTTCCTGTGCTTCCTCCTGCAGACACTACAGTCTGCAGCAGCTGCTGGATCCTCTCACCGTCACCTGGGAGCGTCTGGATTACCGTCTGAGCTGGCACCTGTGGGGCGTCCTGCAGTCGCTCCACTACAGCCACCTCAGCGCCTCACGCCAGGGACTCCTCCACGCCAGCTACGCCGCACAACTGGAGAGCGCCGGCCTCTGGCACATGGCCATCTTTATCCTACTGCACATCCCCGACCACGCGTACGTTCTCAACTCCTTAAATCCCGTCCACATAATGTCGGGTGTTTCAGTTTGTTCCTTTTCTGATTCCTGTGACGAGCTGCTTCACTGATTCTGTCACGTGACTGAAACATCATCTTAAAGATCGTCAGGAGCTGATGTTCAGTTCTTCCTGCAGGAGCTTCAGTGTTATGTTGCAGCAGCACAGAGTGAGACGTGTTTCTCTGAACCTCGTCGTCCCTGAAGACAAAAACTCAAATAACTGATATTTTCTCTGCATCTTCAGTCAGCGGGAACGAGCCGTCAGAGAGATGTTGACCCTGCACTGCCCCCTGCAGGAGACGGACGAGTCTGTCCGGAGGGAGCGCTTCCTGACGGAGAGACTGCTCATCCCAGAGCAGTGGATCCACGAGGCCAAGGCCACGCGAGCACACCGAGACGCAAACAGACACCAGGAGGCGCTGCATCTGTACCGGGCCGGATACTGGAACCAGTGTCACCGGCTGCTGATCCAACATCTGGCTTCAGGTCTGAGTTCAATCAAGACCCGAATGAGTTTTTAAGCTATTTAATTATTTTTGTAAACATGCTCATGGTTTTTCCTGTAGATTGCATCATCAACGACAACCACGACTACCTACTGGAGTTCCTGGAGGGGCTGGCGGTCCCTGAACACAGCACCAGCATCCAGGACTGGGACACAGCGGGGAGGGTTTACCTGGACTACATCCGGGTCATCAAGACTCTGCAGGACATCCAGCAGGTTGTGTGTGTGTGTGTGTGTGTGTGTGTGTGTGTGTGTGTGTGTGTGTGTGTGTGTGTGTGTGTGTGTGTGTGTGTGTGTGTGTGTGTGTGTGTGTGTGTGTGTGTGTGTGTGTGTGTGTGTGTGTGTGTGTGTGTGTGTGTGTGTGTGTGTGTGTGTGTGTGTGATGATTTTTAAGTTTCAGTGAGTTTGTCACTTCCAAGCGAAGTTACCAAAATAATTAGCTATGATAAATGATTCAAAGTAAAGGTCATAAATACAGAGGGACTTTTATTGTGAAGGGCTGACTGTAACGCTGAAGCTCCATTAATGAAGTATTTGCACTAACGGTGATGTTTGTCTTCCTCCCTCCTCTCCTTCCTTCCTTCTCCCTCTCCTTCCTTCCTCCCTCCTCTCTCCTTCCTTCCTCCCTCCTCTCTCCTTCCTTCCTCCCTCCTCTCTCCTTCCTCTCTCCCTCCTCTCCTCCTTCCTCCCTCCTCCTCTCTCCTCCTCCTCCCTCCCTCCTCCTTCCTTCCTCCCTCCTCTCTCCTTCCTTCTCCCTCTCTCCTTCCTCCCTCCTCTCTCCTTCCTTCTCCCTCTCTCCTTCCTTCCTTCCTTCTCCTCTCTCCTTCCTTCTCCCTCTCTCCTCGCCGTCAGATGGAAAACGCCGGTTACGAGCTCGAGCGTCTCTACACCGACGTGACGTCTCTCTGCGGCAGGATCGAACTCCTGCCCTGCAGGACCGCCAGAGACCGGCTCGCCCAATCAGGTGAGAGCTTCAGAATTATTCAGTTTAAAGGGGGCGGAGTCCAGAAGAGTCCGCAGCTCTTCCCTCCAAATAAACATCTGTCCCTTGATTGGCTGAAGTTAGATGAACAGGACAACATGGAAGTTTTAGGTTTGAAATTATGTTGTTGACTCAGTGTGACATCACTTCCTGGTGATGACATCAGAGCAGAACCTCATGAGCTGATCAGTGGAACATGTGAAGTTTCATTTCTATGACACAAAGCTGCTGCTCTGGCTGATCCTCCCTCTCTCCTCCCTCCCTCCTCCCTCCTCCCTCCTCCTCCTCCCTCCTCTCTCTCTCTCTCCTCTCTCCTCCTCTCTCCTCCCTCCTCCCTCCTCTCTCCTCCTCCTCTCTCCTCCCTCCCTCCTCCCTCCTCCCTCCTCCTCCTCCCTCCTCCTCTCCTCTCTCCTCCTCCTCCTCCTCCCTCCTCCCTCCTCCTCCTCCCTCCTCTCTCCTCCCTCCCTCCTCCCTCCTCTCTCCTCCCTCCCTCCTCCCTCTCTCCTCCTCCTCTCCTTCTCCCCTCCTCTCCCTCCCTCCCTCCTCCTCCTCCTCTCTCCTCTCCTCCTCTCTCCCTCCCCTCCTCCTCCTCCCTCCTTCACCCTCCTCCCTCCTCCTCCCCCCTCTGTGCAGAAATGGCGAAGCGTGTTTCCAACATCCTGCGTGCGGTGCTGAGTCTGCAGCAGGGCGACGCTGCGTCCGACTCCCTCAACATCCCGCTGGCCCAGCTGGCGCCGCACATCACCCGCCTCCCGATGCCGGAGGACTACACGCTGGAGGAGCTGCGAGGCCTCACGCAGTCGTACCTTCGACAGCTCATCATCAGCCAATGAGAGCAGAGACTGTCGTGTCAGAGGGAAGCGTTCCAGACGACGACGCAGAGAGAAACGTTTCATCAGTTTCTCGACGTCGTCTGTTTGAGCTGCTTCAATTTTTCTAGCAGGAAAAAACTAAGCTCCGATGATTCGTCACGAAACAGGAAGTGTTTGAAACATCAACAGGAAATGAGTCCGAGCTTTTTCACATTTGAATCGGTGGAAACTGGTTCAACAGTTTAGTTGAATTCGTCTCAGTTTAATTTAAATCCTGTTTCTATCTGGTTTCAAACTTCAGGTTAAAACTTCCCAGTGAGTCGAGTCTTCTTTTGTGGAACTAAAGATATTTTCCATCAATAGATGAATCTGCTGGTTTCTGTGTGAATCAGGAACCTTGGGACGTCTGTAACCGGCTGATCTTTGTTTCCAGGAACATGTCGGATTAAATTTCAGTTTATTATTATTCCTGCTCGGGACGTTTGAGTAGCGTTTCGTCACCGTGTGATGATGTAACTCTGAATCACTCGTTCGACCTCTGACCCAAACAAGCTCCGCCTCAGATAATCTTTTCAAAGAGGTGGTTTTATAAGTGAAGCAGCCGTTAGCATCGAGGCAGCAGCTGACGTGTTGATATGTGAATAAAGATGGTGGACGAGCGGCGACGTCGAACAGACGACTCCACGTGGAGTGAAAAATGTCTGACGTCTATTTTTGTAGATTTTTGCTTTTTCGGTTTGAATGTAAATGTAACGTGTGAAAGTGATAAACAAGTTTATTTTTATTTTGGATTCCTCAGTGAAGAGTTTCACTCAACAGATTGAGTTTAAATACACATTTTATATTTTTGGAGAATCAAACGTCAGGTTATTTTTATTCTCCACAAACTGGATGAAACTCTTCTCTGATCCATATTCTGATTTGTTTCTGTTGCAATTTTTTTTTTCAAAGTAAAATCAATTTCACTGTTTCTCGTCCTCTTCTCTAAAAACTGTGCGCATGTTTACGATTGTTTATTTTTTAATAAAGTTGAGTAGAATGAAAGATGATTTGTTAATTTTTAATCTCAGTCTGATGTTTATTTCCACTGAACTATGTCTTTAATTTTTACACCAATAAATGTACCAGAAATAAAATTACTCTGACTGGAATATTAAACAGGTTCAAAGCAACTTCATGTAAATCAAACAGAACAAGTTTTTACACACAAACTTTATTGCAGATTATTTAACATTTGTCATTTTGACAAACAAATTTACGATCTACAGTTTTAACCTCTGGAGGAAACGCTGCTCTCACTTGGGATGTGGTGACGTCATCCGTGGATTTTATTTCTCGTGCACTTCCCTTCATCGTGTTGATGGTTAACGTGACGGGTGCACAGAACAGAGCGATGGCGTTGGACACGCCCACATCGTTAACGTGAGTCCAGCTGTTTGATCAGTTCACTTCAGACGAACCAGGAATTAAAGAAAACTGTAAACTGAACGACTCGTTCATCGATTACGTTTGGTCACTTTAAAGAATCTTTACAGGAATGATGACATCACAACAAACACACGGAAGCGTTTACTTTGAAAATAAATAACAGACTGCCGCCATGGGGAGGTCAGGCTCGGCTCCTCGCTGCCTCTATGTGACCATGTACTCCTGGCGCTTGTTGAGTCGCACCTGGCAGAGCGAGACGGCGCCCACAGCCACGTAGATGGAGGCGGCAATGAAGCAGTTGATGCCGACCTGGTTGTAGAGAGCGTAGACGTTCTGAGGAGGGTTTTTACTGCAGGAGAGAAACAGTCACCGTTAGATGATCCACTGTTTGTGGCGTTTTAATAATCTGATCATTGTTACGCATGTCGGACTCACTCGTTACGAATGTCGTCTTCAGTAAACGGGACGTCCTCGATCAACACTGCCGACTTCGCAGAGAAGAAGATTCCCAGCATCGCCTGAAACACACAGAGCCGAGAGGGTCAACGCGAGGCCCGGGGGTCACAGAGAGGGTCAACGCGAGGCCCCGGGGTCACAGAGAGGGTCAACGCGGGCCCGGGGTCACAGAGAGGGTCAACGCGAGGCCCCGAGGGTCACAGAGAGGGTCAACGCGAGGCCCCGGGGTCACAGAGAGGGTCAACGCGAGGCCCCGGGGTCACAGAGAGGGTCAACGCTAGGCCCCGGGGTCACAGAGGGTCAACGCTAGGCCCGGGGGTCACAGAGAGGGTCAACGCTAGGCCCGGGGGTCACAGAGAGGGTCAACGCTGGGCCCCGGGGTCACAGAGAGGGTCAACCTAGCTGGGGCGCGCCCGGGGTCACAGAGAGGGTCAACACTAGGCCCCGGGGTCACAGAGAGGGTCAAAGCGAGGCCCCGGGGTCACAGAGAGGGTCAACACTAGGCCCCGGGGTCACAGAGAGGGTCAAACTAGGCCCGGGGTCACAGAGAGGGTCAACGCTGGGCCCCGGGGTCACAGAGAGGGTCAACGCTGGGCCCCGGGGTCACAGAGAGGGTCAACGCGGGGCCCCGGGGTCACAGAGGGGGTCACAGAGAGGGTCAACGCGAGGCCCGGGGGTCACAGAGAGGGTCACGGGCCCGTACATGAAGGTCCCGGGGTCACAGAGAGGGTGCAGCGGGCCGGCACAGAGAGGTCAACAAGCGGGGCACGAGAGGCCCCTGTACTGATCTGATTAGTGGTAATAACGAGTTAGCTGTTTTAGGAGTCGCCAATGACTCACAAGGTCAGTGAGGTCACAGTTGTTCCTTTTTTCTGACTGGAAAAAGCCACTTCCTGTTCTTAGCAGTCACATGACAACGACGGTAATGAGTCACGTGATTCATGTGAAACAGAATCAGAATTCGTGTCCCAGGATGATCCGGTGATAATAATCAATCAGCAGAGAACATTAATTTGGATATCAGCTGGAACATGTAACAGACGATGAATCGAGGATCAGTCGAGTAGATTCTGATGATCGACAGGAAACGAGCTGCAGCTGATGTGGATCACGCGCCGGGCCTGCGGGCTCCGTCTACCACCCGGACACGGATGGTGTTCGGGGCCGGGGGGGGGGGGTCGCTCCGGTCATTAGACGGAGCCACGAGCTTTGGTACAAACAGACAAACACGTTTCGTTTTTCTAAATAAAATAAATCGTCTCGACATCCTTCCCTCTGGACGGCGCACTCCAGGAATAGTCGGTTCCGGCTCCGCGGTTCTTACCAGCATGATGACCCCCCAGATGCTGATCACGATCCCGCAGGCGGCCACCTTCGGCCCGCAGAACAGAAGCGACGGCATGTCGGTGTCCGGTGATCGGTCGATCAGAAACTGCTTTGATTCCGATTCATTCAAACCGGGAACCGTTGTGTTCGAAGCAGCCTCGCGATCAGCTGATCTGCGTCACTCGGTTCCGCTCGGAGGGGCTCGGCCACTGTCGTGACTCAGACAGGCGACCAATCAAATGTCTCAGACCACAGGCCCCGCCTCTTCCGCTGAGACGGACCAATGGTAGCGGTCGCTGCTTCCTGTTCTTCTTCTTTGTTTTTCGTATTTTCGACATTTTCTCCGAACATGAGATATTTTCACGATTTAAAACAACTTGAACGTTGATCTGCGTTTTTCTGCCGAAGCTTCTTTTTGAAACTCGTTCATTTCTCGATGGAAGCGCGCTACTGAGCTAGCTAACGACACAGCAGCTAACTGTGGCTAGCAGCTAGCTGAGCTCGTTATTTAGATTCAAGAATAAATTAAAGAAGTTTTATCCTCGTCACTTAAATATGACGTCAGCGTCAGCAAAGGTGAGTGTCGGCTGAAGTTCAGACTCTGAACCAGATTCATGACGTGTTGCTTCTGCTCCATCAGGAGCTGGTGGAGCTTCCGGCACCAGACATGGGTTCTTACGATCATTAAATGTTCTGTTCTTATTACATTAGTAGAGATGGTCTGGGGAGGGGAGAGGTAGTGAGGTCTCCTGAGATCCACCTGCAGCAGCAGACCTTTAACTTTGTTCTATATTCTAAAGAACCACGAAACAGACAGGAACCAAACATTGGGGCTGATGTTTCCAGGGGAACCGAGTGAGTGAACTCTTTGTGTCCAACAGGTCGGAGAGATTTTCTCTGCAGCTGGAGCCGCTTTCAGCAAACTGGGAGAACTGACGATGCAGCTCCACCCGGTGTCTGACTCCAGTCCTGCAGGGTCAGAGCCACGCTTCTCTTCTTCAGGACATCTGGTGTCTGACCTTCTTGACCTTCTCTGACCTTCACTCCCTCTCTTCTGCTCCTCAGAGCCAAGTGGACGGAGACGGAGATCGAGATGCTTCGTTTGGCTGTTCGTCGCTTCGGAGACGATCTGAACAACATCAGCTCCGTGATCAAAGAGCGAACTGTGTGAGTGTGATGAAGATCACTTTGTTCTTCATCCTCCATCCGAGGAAGCACTCAGGACACAGATGATCCTTATACAGCTTAGCATAAGACTGGAAACAGATGGAAAGTGTTAGCAACATGCTCCAACTACCAGCTCTCCTGAAGCTCATGATCACATTTTATCTTCTTCTTGTCCTCCTCTCTTCACCTCCTCCTCCTCGTCCTCCTCTCTTCACCTCGTCCTCGTCCTCGTCCTCGTCCTCCTCGTCCTCGTCCTCGTCCTCCTCCTCGTCCTCCTCCTCCTCCTCCTCGTCCTCCTCGTCCTCCACAGCGCTCAGATAAAGAGCACAGTGAAGAGGAAGTTGTATGAAGACAGCCGAGTCCCCATTTCCTCTGAATCCCCGAAGAAGAACATGAAGAAATCCACAGTTGCCATGGCGCCGGCCCCCGCCCCCTCAGCACCCGCCATGATTGCCGTGCCGACCCAGCAAGTCGTCGTGGCGACAGGGATGCAGAACAGCCCCTCCCTGGCCCCGCCCCTCAAGAAGCAGAAGACAGCAGGTGAGAAATAACAGGAAGTGACTCCTGTCAATCAGATTTAGACATGATGATGACACATGGCTCCGCCTACAGATGTGACCCTCAGCGCTCTGAACGACTCGGACGTGAACAGTGACCTCGTCGACATCGAAGGACTCGGAGACGGATCGTCGAACAAGAAACTCAACTTCGACCAAGGTCAGTTTCACACTCGTTAAACATCTCGTTAGCAACGGGAACTCGTTAACACAACATTTGCTGATGTGCAACAACTCGTTAGCCTGCGACAACTTGTTCACACCAACAGCTCGTTAGCACACGACGTGCATCAGTACCGTTAACGACACCTTTTTCTCGTCTGATAAGTGAAACGTGAAAATGTCTTTGCTCGTGTTTCAGAGAGTCTGAACCTGGACTCCAGCCTCATCATGAACTCCAGTGACCTCCCGCTGCTCTCCCGCTGACCTTTGACCTCCAGTCATTCTCTCAAACACACGATTCTCTTCATTGGCGTTCTTTTTAAAATTCAAAAGCTTTTGTTAACATTTTTATTCTGGATCCAAAAGAAGTTTTTTTTTTTTAAGTTTCTTCTTTTTGAAAATATTACCTGAGTTTGTTTTTCTCTTTGAAGCAGAATTATATTTCACTTAGTTTTATTAAATCAAACAGTAAAGAGAGTTTTTCATCCTGTTGTTAAATCGAGAAGAAACACGTTGAACATCAGATCGAGACTCGACCGTTTGAAGAGACGCAGAAATTAGACGATAAATCTTTGACTCAAGTTATTAACTCTCGATTCATGTTTCACTTTAATTTCATCTTTAATAAGCATCGATCTGAAACCTCGTGTGTTAGTGTCCGTCTTCAAAACAAGGTTCAACAAACCTCTGATCAGAAGATTTTATTCTTATTAACAAACCAACATGTCGCTTTGTTACTGAAGATGAAAATCTTAAAAAACATCTCACGTGGTTTCATCCTTTAAGAAGCTCGGAGTCATAATAACACAAATGTCTGTTTGCAGAAGAAAACTGAACAAAGACAGAAAGTTAGAAAATGTGATGTTTGAACTGTTTGTTATTCACTGATGTAAAAACATTGTTTTTAGTATGTTAATAAAAAATTAGAACAATTTCCTTTTCTAGTAAAAATCAATCTTTAAATCGTAGACTTTCGTAACTTTTTTCCTTCCCCGTGTTGACGTTCGGACAAATGACTCAGTTCCTGGTTTGTTTCAGATTTTCTTTTATTGATAGTTTTCATATACATTATATTTATTTATAATGTGAACATGTTTCCATTAAAACTAAGTCATCCTGCATCATGTTTACAGCTGAGAGGATGAACACATGAATATAGACTTGAATTATTCTGTTGCATAAAAATACATCTCCTCCGTCTTACGTAGAGAATTTGTCCAAAAGAAAGAAAAACTATTTACACTTTAAAAATACTTTGTTTTCATGATGAGCTTTTAGTTCCCTTATTCACGTTGAATAAAACGTTGCAGCCCTTTTTTAAAGTGGGATCTCACTCTGGATGATTTTCCTCATTTTTCAGCACTTAACGAATGATTTGAACTCGAAGATGAAGATGAGATGAAGATGTTGCTGTAATTCTTCGGTCACACGTCACGGTTCAAATCATAAACGACAACGCAGCTGAGAGAAAAAACCATCAGCTGGTGAAGATGAAGTAAAGAAAAACCTCAAGACACAAGAACTTTGTACGTTTTCACTTAAAAGCAAAGTTTCTCTTTTGACTTCAAAAGTGATAAATAGTTTCAGAGGTTGAGCTTCTTCAGGTGAGTTCGATGAAACTCATCTGTTTAATACCAGGCTAGCTAGTTAGCTTAGCACAAAACGTAATGATCGTATCGGTGCTGAGAAATAATTTAGTTCTGCCAGAGTGAAACTTAAATACTGAAGAACCATTGGACCGTCTGCATGACAGCAAACAGACAACAGCGCCCCCTCAGTCACTTCCTGGTCAGCACATGGACCTGTCGCCGGTTTCATCGGAAATCCACAAGTTTGTGTTCGTGAAGAACAAGAAAATAAAACCTGTGGCAACAACATCCATCGTGTTCTAGAAAGAACATTCTTTACGTACTAACAAGATCCTTTTTCATGTCATTTGAAATGTTTGAAATCAAATTATTAGAAATATATTTTCATAAGAAATATTTTGGAAACTTTCTAAATGAAACCGAAAGAAAAGCTGAAGTGGATTTAAAACGAGACTTCCTGAAGATTTGAATCAGTTACGAACAGAAAATTGACAACGAGATAAAAACACACGGAAACTGTTATTTTACGACTGTTTTTATAAAACTTATATTTTGGTGTAAAAACTTTACTTAAAGCAGAAATTTGTACGAGCTCCCGCAGAGTGAAAACTTTTTCTCTTCAAACAGTTTGAATGTTGAAAGTGCAAAATTCCAAAGGTGTTAAAGCTTTAGTCGTTAGGCAGCGCGGCGTTAGCGCGGCGTTAGCGCGGCGTTACGTCCATCCTGCGACAAAAACCTAAATATTTAAGGTCATTTTTCCTCCTGTAAGAAAAACCTTCTTATAAACAGATTGTTGAAAAGTCACGTAGGTTGATGTTAAATTACAAGATCTAGGCACAGACTGTCATGAGATATGCAGCCTATAGGGGGCGATATTAACAAATTAATGAATTGCTTTTACACCGTACAAAATAATCCAGATATTTGCTATCGTAACGAGCTTCACATTTTAAAGCCTTAATTTGATAAAGATCTGAGTCCGACGACTGACTCCAAGCTAACGAGGAATTTTTGTGTTTTTAGAAGCAGGATAAACTCACTGAGACAGTCACGAGAAATAAAGCAGCACGTCAGATGAATCTAAAAATCTCATGAAAATCAAGTCTCCGATCTGACGTTGAAGATGGCGACACGTTGAGGCACAACGACGAGCGACAGCGAAGACACTGAAGCAGGAAGCTGCTGCAGCTCGTCTCCGAAACTTTTAATTAAACTTTACGATCTATTTTGAGGACAAAAAAACATCGGCCGCTAATGTCAAAAATCCACATCAGTGAATTTTCTTTTAAAAATCCAACATGTGAATCACAGACTATAAATAAAGATGGATATATTACGTTTGGTTTGAATTCGTTGATTTTCAACACAATAAACGAAGAAGCAGATCATTTTGTTGAGGGATTGTTTTTGGTCCCAAACGTGATCGTGTCTGTAGAAACCACAGAACGAACAGAGCTGCTGATATGTTTGACATCTTTATATCAATATGGAGATTTCCTGACTATATAACAGTGCAGGAGATATGTGCAAAATTAAAGTTCACAACAGTGAACTGTTTCACTTAATTAGAATTATCTTCTGTTCTGAATCATTTGTGGCCAACATGAGTTCATATCATCAAGTGAGTGTGATGTGTGAGTGTGAACAGGAGGAAGTTTCCTCCTTCTCTCCCTGAGCGTCTGTTCTCTGTGACTCTGCTGAGTGGGTTCCATCTCCTGAGAGAGGAACTGACTCAGAGTCAGCTTCAACTGTCACAACCAGCTGCAGCTGAAGAGAGAAGCTGAACTGAGATCAGTTAGAAACACTCTGAAGTTATTAACAACCAGAGTTTATCTCCAAGATTCAGCAGGAAACTGTGAAACATGAAGAGTTCTGAACAGTTTGGTGGATTTGTTCCAGCTGCAGCTCTTCAGGGTCAGGAAGCAGAGGATCATGGGTAATGACCACGACACAGTCAACACTTTGATTCACTTTGTTTGTAACAGTGACATAAAACACGACAACCAAGTCGGCTTCTGATCTGAAAGTATGGTCGTTTCTGCAGATTCAATATTTACAATCAAACTGCAGCTGAAGTGAGAACGAATCAGCTGCTTCGGTCAATATTCACATAAAGATCCACGATAAACAAACCGACCGTGTTCTGATCAGGAGCCGTTCGCCAAACGTCCTGCGACAAACACGACTTCAAGTCGACTTTCTTCTCGAAAAGGAGGAAGCTTCAGTCGAGGTCACACACTGAAACATTTCGTTAAAACACGAAAAAAGTTTCGTCAGTGAACAAAAACTTTGTAGTTTCTTTGTTTCATTGGATTTTTTATACAATAATTTGTGTCGTGATCTTCAGAGATAAACATGTAAATAACGTGAAATTTAACGACACAAATAATGACGATGATGATGAAGTGTGTAACCCTGGTTCTCTGAGTTGACGAAGTGCTGGTGTATAAACATCTCTGCTGATCAGTCGATAATAAAGATGGACGACATTTAGGCTCCCGAAAGTGAAGCAAGTCACTTGGATCGCCCCCTGGTGGCTGGCTGCAGTACAGGTCAAACATGTTTGTAAAGATGTTTCTGTCGTTTCAGGTCGTTCTCATCTCTCTGATGTTTGTTCAAGTTTCTGATCAGTTTGGTTTGAATCAGTTATTGATGATATAAGAACAGGCTGAGACGTCATGATTGACAGCTGACACTGACTCCTGATTGGTCGAGTGTGTGGGCGGGACCTTGATACCACGGCTCCACTCCTCGATCACTGCTGCACACTGACTGTAATGACGTCATCACCACAAGATGGCAGCGTTCATATCTGAGATATTAAGCTTCATTTCAGGAGGAAGTCTTTCTTGCTACAGATGAATCACGAACCCTCATGATGCCGGATTCAGGATCTTTCTGAATTAGTCTTGATAAAAGTTTGAATCCGTAAAGCTTCTGTTCCGTTTGTTTCCTGCAGGAGTCGACCGGACTGATTTCTGTGGAACCTGAAGTGCTTCAACTCCTTTGGGACGATTCAGATCAACTTCTTTCAGTCTTGATAAGAACTCAAGACTTTTTTGTAGCTTCTTCAGAAACGTCCAATAATCGATCAGAGACGATCTGTGCCCATAGAGCGACGAGTCCGATCAGTCTCGGGCTCTTTCAATGTTGGACGTGATTGTCCCGTTGTCAGAGAAAGCGCCAGGACGTCTTCGCTGAGCTGAACATCAGGTCGTGTGCTTCTCAACGTGTGAACCTCACTTCCTCTTCGTAGCTGAACCCAACACGTTGGTTCTCGGGTTCGACACCTCGTCTCTGTGACAACAAACCAACTGTAAATGTGCGTCTTCACAGAAACAGACTTCCGGCCTGTGTCCCGACTTTCTCCAAACTGTCTTCATGTTGTTGTCATGACGCCGATGAACGTCGGTCGACTGATTTCAGGGCGGGGCTCATGTCTGTCCAACATGAGATTAACTGAAGAGTGAAACTGGGATTATATTTTCAAACAGATGATTCGTCTCAGAGTTTCCATGACAACGAGCAGAACTGAAAGTGAAGAAATGTCTCAACTGTCACTTCCTGTGGTTCTTCTGTCCATCAAATGTGGTGACAGGAAGAGGCGGAACTCACAGTAACACTGGATAAGGTGCGATGAGGGCGGGTGTTGGGGGGCGGGGTTTAATGTCCAGGTTGCTGGTGGGAGCTGAAGTGGGTGAAGGAGGGGGGGGGGGAGAGGGACAGAGGGCTGGACTGAGGACTGACGCCCCCTGCTGGTGGAGGCTCTGCCGTCGACTGAGAGACACTGAGGAGGAGGAGGAGGAGATTATTATTTTATTCATCATTTGACACGTGTGTGTGTGTGTGTGTGTGTGTGTGTGTGTGTGTGTGTGTGTGTGTGTGTGTGTGTGTGTGTGTGTGTGTGTGTGTGTACTGGTACAGATATCTTTGTGAGGACATTTTGAGGGTAAGAATCAGGTTTAGGTTCAAGAGGAGCACAGGCAACAAGGTAACTTTATATCTATGTCATTTATATATCGTTATATTATAGCCTACAAAGATATGAATGAATGAACCAATGAAAGGCTTATATAGATTATATATGTGATGAAATGTGAGGCGTCTTAAACGGGTTCCGAACCCTGAGCTAAGGAGGCTCAACAGAAAGATCCACCGCTCACGATGCACTAGTGAGCGGGGTTAGGTATGGTTATGGTTAGGTATGGTTAAGGTTAGGTATGGTTAAGGTTAGGTAATGTTAAGGTTAGGTATGTTAAGGTTAGGTATGTTAAGGTTAGCTATGGTTAAGGTTAGGTATGGTTAAGGTTAGGTATAGTTAAGGTTAGGTATAGTTAAGGTTAGGTATGGTTAAGGTTAGGTATAGTTAAGGTTAGCTATGGTTAAGGTTAGCTATGGTTAAGGTTAGCTATGGTTAAGGTTAGGTATGGTTAAGGTTAGGTATGGTTAAGGTTAGGTATGGTTAAGGTTAGCTATGGTTAAGGTTAGGTATGGTTAAGGTTAGGTATGGTTAGGTATAGTTAAGGTTAGGTAATGTTAAGGTTAGGTATGGTTAAGGTTAGCTATGGTTAAGGTTGGGTATAGTTAAGGTTAGGTATAGTTAAGGTTAGGTATGGTTAAGGTTAGGTGGTTAAGGTTAGGTATAGTTAAGGTTAGGTATAGTTAAGGTTAGGTATAGTTAAGGTTAGGTATGGTTAAGGTTAGCTATGGTTAAGGTTAGGTAATGTTAAGGTTAGGTATAGTTAAGGTTAGGTATAGTTAAGGTTAGGTATGGTTAAGGTTAGGTATGGTTAAGGTTAAGGTTAGGTATAGTTAAGGTTAGTTAATGTTAAGGTTAGGTATGGTTAAGGTTAGCTATGGTTAAGGTTAGGTATAGTTAAGGTTAGGTATGGTTAAGGTTAGGTATGGTTAAGGTTAGGTATGGTTAAGGTTAGGTATGGTTAAGGTTAGGTATGTTAAGGTTAGGTATGGTTAAGGTTAGGTATAGTTAAGGTTAGGTATGGTTAAGGTTAGGTATGGTTGGGGGGGCTCTTAGGTATGTAGAGGACTCCTGTCCACCAGGTGCTCAGTGATGTCTCAGATTTGAGCCGTGGAGTCTGTTGCTGTATGAACTGAGGGTTAGGGCTAACCCTGAGGACGGGGGTGAAGGAATGAAGAAGAAGCAGGTTGAGCCGCTCCATCTTCTGTCCACTTTGACCCATTTGAAACTTTCATAGCAGCACAAATGTTACTAATGAAATGTTCCAGTCACGTGATTGGCTCGGCGCTACTATCATTATCAACCCTCAAAACCATGAGCCCATTAGTTTCTGTCCACAGCAAAACTCAATATTACTCCTACCGTAACTGTGGATACATTTTTTGCACATATCATATTTATTTATTTTAGACATGTTCAAACGACTACTGCAATTTTGCAAGCTAGTCTCTTTTGTATTTAGCCTTTTGTTCTTTGCTCTATGTGCAATGACCGGCTGATGGGATCAATGACGTACATCTATCTACTGGCTGTTCGTGTTCTCTGTCAAAACATGGATGGGAAGAGTTCTATCCACGTTATATCGACATGTCTTCAATTTCTATCGAGGAAAAGGTATATCGCGATAATTATCTTTATGGTTTTATGGCCCAGCCCGAGGTCAGGGGTTATGTCAGTGTGTGTGTGTTTCAGGTGATCTCCTCACCTGACCGTGTAGCTGCTGCGGTGGGCGGGGTCTGTTATCCCTGCAACAAAAAGCTTCTTTGGTGGTCCGTCGGACTCGACTCCACCTGATCAACCAAAGCTCACAGATTAAAAAAACAACAATGTGTTTTTACATTACACACGTCTGAAACATGTAACGTCACCCGTTGGTCTGTGAGTTTCTGTTCTGAAGCCTCAGTTTGTTCAGCGCCATCTTGGTTTTTGAAACCAGAAGTAACCATATTTGGAGGAGCGGGGGGGGGGGGGGGGGGGGGGGTGGAGCCTGACTGAGCGTTTGAGGACACGCCCACGTGCACCCATTGGACGGTACCAGCTGTCAATCACACTGTGGTACCCCCCCAACACATCCGGTGCTTTATGGTCTGTTTGACTCTAAATGATCATAATTCACTAAATGAACATCAGCTGTTTGAAGAAGACTTGAAACTAGAGACTGAGACAAACTCCTGAATGTTACTGACGTTATAAAGTGAGAAGTCACTTTCTATAGATTCTATAGGAACTACCAGAGGAGTCGCCCCCTGCTGGTCACTACACAGAAGACACCACAACATGGCAGGGTTCATATTCTGTTCTTTTAGCTTCACCTTTGTACAGTGGCAGGAAGTGGCTGCTGATGGTCTTTATATACACTCATTAATTGTGTTAATATATAAAGAGATTTGATACCTTTCCTCTTCAGTGGAGTCAGTACAGGAACCCTGACTGTGGTGTTGACTGTGGGTCTGTTGAGCAGTGAAAACACGATTCATCATGAAACAGAATAAAGATAACTTCATGTGTTTTAACGTGTTTATCTATGACGCACCTGAACCGCCGGGTGGGACTAGGGGAGGAGTTTGGTGTGACGCCGCCTTCCTGCGACTGAAACCACTGAAGAAAATAAAGAAACATCTGGATTCAGTCTGAAACCTCTGATCTGGATTTACACTGAAAGCTCGAAACTGGATCAATCTGAACAGTCTGATCTGGATTCACTCTGTTTCTAATCTGGATTCAGTTTAAATGGTCTGACCTGGAACAGGAAATGAAGTGAATCAAACGTCCTAACAGGAACCAGAACTAAACACTGCCACAATAAGAGTATGAAGAGATACTCACAGTTGAAGTGTGTTCATGCCACTGACTGACGGGAGGAACCGGAATCAGACTGGAAGCACTGTGGGAGGAGGGGGAGATGGCTAGTTACAGCTGGTTAATGGTTACCTACAGCTGGTTTATGGTTAGTTACAGTTGGTTTATGGTTAGTTACAGCTGGTTAATTGTTAGCTACAGCTGGTTTATGGTTAGTTACAGTTGGTTTATGGTTAGTTACAGCTGGTTAATGGTTACCTACAGCTGGTTTATGGTTAGTTACAGCTGGTTAATTGTTAGCTACAGCTGGTTAATGGTTAGTTACAGTGGTTTATGGTTAGTTACAGCTGGTTTTGTTTAGTTACAGCTGGTTAATTGTTAGCTACAGCTGGTTACTGGTTACTTACAGTTGGTTTATGGTTAGTTACAGCTGGTTTTGTTTAGTTACAGCTGGTTAATTGTTAGCTACAGCTGGTTACTGGTTAGTTACAGTTGGCTTATGGTTAGTTACAGCTGGTTTTGTTTAGTTACAGCTGGTTAATTGTTAGCTACAGCTGGTTACTGGTTACTTACAGTTGGTTTATGGTTAGTTACAGCTGGTTTTGTTTAGTTACAGCTGGTTAATTGTTAGCTACAGCTGGTTAATGGTTAGTCAAAGTTGGTTTATGGTTAGTTACAGCTGGTTAATTGTTAGCTACAGCTGGTTAGTGGTTAGTTACAGCTGGTTAATTGTTAGCTACAGCTGGTTACTGGTTAGTTACAGGTGGTCTATGATTAGTTACAGCTGGTTTTGGTTAGTAACAGCTGGTTTTGGTTAGTTACAGCTGGTTTTGTTTATTTACAGCTGGTTAATGGTTAGTCTGTTGGTTACAGTCATTAACCAGGTGAACAGTGATGATGTCAGTGTCAAACCTGAGCCTGTGCAGACTTCCTCTAAGCGTTGTCTCCATGTTCTCCTCCTGTGACCAACACAATCAGCTGTTATTAACATGGTGACGTCAGGTATGATGAAGGTTTGTGAAGTGTCTCCGTCCTCACCTGTCTCTTCTGGTCGAGTCTGTCTCCGCTTAGAGAGAACGGAGAGAGAGGGATGAGCTGAAAGACGACAAGAAACAGAGAATGATGAGATGAACAAAAAAATGAAGGTTCATCCACACGACTGACAACCTCTGTCCACACTAACAAGGTGCATCACTGCCATATACTGTGTTGGTGCACCGTTCCTGGAGGTACTGCTATACCAGGTCGATTACCCACCATGCTCTTTCAAAATAAAAGCAGCTGCACTGACTGTTACCAACTCTTTTTCTTTCAAAATAAAAGCAGCAGGTTGATCTCTTTCAGTGTTTCTACATTAAAACATGACCTGAGATATTTATCACCGTTTCTGAATTTTGTACAAGTGGATTTAATTTAATATTTGTCTTTGATAGACCTTGTTCAGTTCAGACAAGACACCGACATGTTAAAGTGCAGATTAATGTGAAGAGGTGATGGGGGTTGTTCTCCGACACCGACCTGTGACGGACAGCTGGGGTTGATGGAAACGCTGCTGCGTCGGTATCGAGCCGAGGATACGGGACTAAAGACGGTCATCCCATCACTGAGAGAGACATTAATAAACAGAGAGAGAGAGACGGTAAAGACAAACACAACAAAATTCTGTGTTTGATTTGAAGTAACTTGTCACGACACAAACATGGAGCGTACATTTCAAATGACCAGTTGATCTTCTGATTATTTACTCACTTGAATTGTTAAGATAAATTCCTTAGATTTTTTAGATGAAATGTAAATGAAACCACAGCAGCTCACACATAATAAAATAAGCCTTTTCTTCAGATGTGAATCCAGTTACTTTTTTCGAAAGATACGATTCACACATAAACAATAGCTAGAGAACAAACTGTTCTAATTTACATGTAATTACATAATTAAGATTATGATTCCAATGACTAATGGAAAAGGGGGAAATACTAGTTAATCTTTGCCACTGCAGACATCAATAAAAAGTCATTTGTACAAACAGCTGTCGAATGAATATGGTAAAAAAGCAACAACAAAAACAGGCCATATTTTTCTTACGTTGATATATATTTTGTATTTTTATTATATTGTTAAAACTCTTAAAGCACGGTACGCGTAGCAGAAGGCAGAGTAAGAATCCATGCACAGGACTGTATATGACAAAACACTTGAACTATGAAAACAAGTTTAGATTTGAGTGGATTAAGATGCAGCTGGTTGAATTAAGAACCAGCCGAATGAAAGACTGTCGTGTGGGAATGAGACCATGATTTTAAAGAGATGTTTGTGGCGTCATGGGAACAAGCCAAACAAGAATTCATCGTTTTTTAAAAGAGCTTCGGTGCTGCACGTTTGGGTGTAATACCACTGACCTGACACTGGTGATCATGGGGGCGCTGTTGGATCTGCGGAGCGCCCCGCCCCCTGCGCCTGCGCACTGATCCACCTCCATCCGCTCCATGACCTGGTGCGCGGGCCCGGCAGCGGCAGCGCCCCCAGCCGGCCTGCGACCCTCTGAAGGCGGCGGCGGGCTCTACTCGAGCCCGGTAGAAGCCTGACCCGCAGGCCTCAGAGCAGCGGACCCGGAGTGTCAGAGTCAGCGGGCAGAGGAGCGGAGCCTCCCGCCCTCTACCGCATCTCCCCCGCTAACAGCACCGGAACCGAGCGTCCCCGCGGCTCAGGCACATTAAAGACCCGCAGCTGAGCGTCGGTCGCTGGCTTCTCCAACGCAAATTTAACGGCATGCGTAAAAGCGACGAAAATCCGAAGCCAAGGTTCAGACTTCCGCCCGAAGTTCCCCTCCAGCTCCGAGTGGCTCGTCCCGCGATGCCTCACCGTCTCCGGGGGAACTTTTCATTCGGGTCCGCACAGGTGACGCGACTTTTGGGATTAGCTGTTGAGCTAACTTGGTAGAAAGCTCCAGTCAGAGCAGAAAACCTCGGAGCAGCTGCCCGGAACTGTCCCCTCCGGGGCGGCCTCAGTCCGCAGGAGCCGCCGGGGTCACGGGCCCGGGGCACACCGAGCAGGGAACCGGGAGAACAACCGAGTCACCGACAATTACACAGTTTGAAAGATTTTTACAACATAGTCCTTCACCTAATACACGGAGTTCAGCATCTGAGGAAACAGCGCCACCGCCCGGCCACACGGAGAACTGCAGCCCCACACAGCACTGACTGCTTATCAACATGAATACTTTAACATTATTATACATAATTATACTGTAAACATATGTTCACTATAGATTCAGATGATCTATAGTGTTAACTGGAGGTTTGGGCTCATTTGGGTCAAATGAATTTCACGTGGATAAAGGAGAATTTAAATATACAGATGATCAATAAACGTCCGACTCAGGAAGAAGAGACAACGATCAACAGAGCGAAGATGTGAAAAACATGTTCAGCTGTTCAGAGTTTATGTAGAAGTTTGTCTCTTAGTTACAACACGAACAACATAAAGTGAAGGATGTCATGAGTTATGTTATAGAAATTCACATTAAATTAATATTTTGTTGGAGCTGGATTTGCGTCGCCTCATTTATTAAAAACTTTAACAAAACGAAACGATCCAGAGCTGAATTTGGTTTGAATGTTTCCTGTGATGAAGAAAATCTTCAGAAGCTGAGTTCAGACCATACTTGGTATTTTTTGCTTGAAAATACAATTTAAAACAACTTATTAGTTACTGCAGATAATATTAATAATACATTTTATTTATAGGCACCATATAAGGCAGAGATAAAACTGTGTCAGAAAGATCCATAAAATGAACAGTGACTCAAACAATATGTAGTTCGGACAAATGTAAAACAATCAGACTGAATCTGCCAGTTTAAAAAGATGGATTGAAAAGGGAGAGAGTCAATGTTACGGATGCTGGTGGATCCTGATCCTGATGGTGGATCCTGATCCTGATGATCCTGATGGTGGATCCTGATCTGTTCCTCGTGACATCTTTCCCCTTGTGTCCGTCCTGGAGACGGGTCCTCACGTGTCTCTGAGGTTTCTACCTTCTGTACCTGTTACAGGTTTCAGTAGTTTCACTCTTGAGGGTGAAGAACAGAGGACGTCTCACCTCGTTAGAGACCAGGAGACAAACTGGGATTTGTGAATATGAGACTATACTAATAAACTTGATTGAGATTCATTGATGTCGGGGGGGCGGGGTTCCAGAGGAGGGGAGCAGAGCGGCTCTAGATGTCATGGTGGTCAAGCGGGCAGGTGATACAGTGAGGTGAATGGAAGAAGAAGACCTGAGATGTGCAGGAGTTGTGAAAGGTAAAGAGGAGTGAGATTATGTACAGCCTTAAAGGTGAAGAGCAGAATCTTAAAAACTGTTTATTGTTGAAGGAATTATCAACGGTCAAGGTAAAGCTGCTGATTTTGTGAAGGTGGATTTGGTGCCAACAAGGAGAACCTGGGTTGTATCACTGTTGAGTTTGAGGAAGTTCCAGGAGAACAGGGTTTGATTCCCTGTTGCAATCAGAGCGGGAGGGAGGTGTCATCCACAGAGCAATGGAAATGAACGTTACATTTACAGAAGATGGGGGCCCCAGGACAGAACCCTGGGAACACCAGTAGTGACAGGGATTTGAAAGATTTGAGTTGGATGATCATTTAATCAATTTATATAAATATGAGTATATGAATAAATAAAATCCTGCTCCTACAACCCCCCTAAAATGTCAAAGAAACTATTTCTCAAACTTTGGGTGGACGATATGAACTCACAATAAAGAACAACACAAACTTTGAATAATTCTGTGTATTTATTTACTTTATTTATTTAATAAATCTTTATGAATCAAACGTATTAATGTGATGTTAGAATGTCGTACAAACGTTTGCTCTGTTGTTGTGAATCTCTCCATCTGCTTTGAGTCGTCATCTCTGAAAAATGGTGAAACCCGACACCAGGAGGCTTTAACTCGTTCACTGCCTCAGCACCGATCCGCCAGAGGAGCCGGACCAGGTCCAGACCAGGTCCAGAGACAGAAGACCGTTCACTGGAACTCCTGGTGTCATCCAAGTGTCCAGAAGACCCCACATTCATAACGAGTTTCAGCCTAAATGTCTGATATCCTCCTCGGAGCCGTTTCACGTTCTCACGCACAAGGGGGGGGGGGGGGGGGGGTACTTCTGGTAGTGGACATTTAGGTTAAAACACAAACAATGAAGACTTTCAGGTTGTTTGAAAGTTCTGGGGAAAAAATCATGAGTTCGTTGACTGAGTAAAAGTTAAAACCTGGGGGGGGGGGGGGGGGGGGGGCTGGTCTCATTTTAGACTTGTTTACGTTCTTGGATTTCACATCTTTAATTCTGTGGCGGGAATCCAGCTCCTCTGACGTCGTGTCTACGTCACAGAACTAACTACGTCTCCACTTGAACTAACTTTAACTAACTAGTCCCGGCGGCTCCCGGTGCCCGCCGCTCTCCCCCCGGAGCTCCGCGCTGCTCCAGGAGGGGGACAGGAGGGGGACAGGAAGGGCTGAGGACCGCTGAGGACCGGCAGCAGAGGGCTGAGGACCGGCAGAGGACCGGCTGAGGACCGGGAGCAGAGGGCGGGGGACGGCTCTTCTTCTTTAAACCGTCTAAACTCAGCGGTGAGTCCCGCTCTGTGGACCCGGAGGCCGAGAGGGAGCCGCGGGGGGGAGGACAGCGACATGTCGGCGAGCTCCGGGGCCGCGAGGACGTGACTGGAAGGTGGGTGGAAACCTCCGAGTCCCGCTGCTGGTAAACAACTGCACCCGGAGGAGAGGCACTGCGGCCCGGACACTTCAGCTCCACACAGCCGGTGTCAATCCGGTTCAAAAAAGGGTTTGAATACTGCTTAAAAAACTGGATTAAAGAGATTCCATCCAACTTGAAACCGATTTAAACCCGGACTAGTTTATACTGAGAGAAGAGACCGAAAGTGTACTGAAGTAAATGTTCTTACTTACATCTGTAAGAATCAATCAGAACAAGGCCTAAAGATTAATATCACTTATATTTGACTTGATAAACGCTTGTATTTAATCATTGTTCATAAATCAAATATAGATAAATCACTTAAAAGTAGTTTTGAAAACTTTTTTTGAAAAGATTTTTAAAATTCTTTATTTTTTAATGTTGTTCTGTTGTTGTTTGCAGATCTTTCGATGGAGGGAGAGAAAGAGACGGCTGAGGAGAAGGAGAAGGAGGAGGAGGAGGAGGAGGAGGAGAAGCAGCTTCATCCTCACGTGGCAGTGGCGTCTCCTGTGGACTACCAGGACCTTCCCATCATCCACTGGGAGGACCTGAGCCAGCGGATCGCTGAGTTGGAGAAACAGGAGCAGGAGAGGTCAAAGGTCAGCTGTGAACTAGAGTGGTGGAACTTACCAGATGATGTTTCTTCAGTGTTTGAGTCAGAGAGCAGTTATCTCACAGACGACATTTCCCATAAACCTCTGCGTTGTACCGCCTTCCTGGAGAGTGTAAACATGAAGCTTTGACAAGACAACGAACACAGAAGATGTTTTCTGATATGAACTTTCCTGTAGTTAGTGTTTGTGCAGCAGCAGCAGGTTGTTGGTTCCGACTCGTTCACACCAACAGGAACATGTGGGAACATCCAGGCGAGGGGCGGAGCCTGTAGAGCAGCAGGGGCGGAGCCTGTAGAGCAGCAGGGGCCGGACATGACGTATAAACTCTGCTGTGGAAAGATCAGTGTTGTTGTTTACAGCTCGTCCACACCGGCGTCGGCCCTCAGCACCAGAAGATCTGGAACCTCCTCGTGTTTCCAAGTGGACGTCTTCGTCTTCTACGTGTCCGGCTCCTCTTCTTCATCCTGAGATGTTTGTGTTCTTCCAGCTTCACGTCCGTCACGTGTTAGAAACCTCGTCCACACGTCCACTCGCTCTCTGGGAAGCTTCCACACATCGTCCTGATGTTTCCTCACATGGACTCACTCTGACATGTTACACACATTCTACTAGGAGGCTGCAGGAGAAGATCCAGAACATGTCCAGAGACTCTGACTCAGACGTTTGTTCTCACATCCAGAACCTCCAGAACATGTGAGGAACATGTGAGGAACATGTGAGGAACCTTTCAGGAACTTCAATACAGGTCTGAAAAAAAAGAGTCAAAACGAACATAAAGAGCCGTGATTGACAGATGTCCATTTTCACTCTCAGTGATTTGAAACAAACGTCAGGCCTCAGATCAGATTTCTGCTCACACTCGGACCTGTTTCTTTCTGATTTGATCAGTTCTGCTGCTTTTACGCACAAATCCATGATTTTATTCATCTTTCAGTGTTTTCCTGATGATGAAGATGTTCTGAATCTATTTAGAGTTCTTTTCCATGTGTTGTCGGATGATGTGATTTCATCATAAAACCTGTGTTGTCCTGTGTTGTCCTGTGTTCCTGCAGAGGGGAACAGGGGTGAGGAAGGAGGAGAGTCGGGGGGGAGTGTGGAGAGACGTCTGGGAGGAAGAGGAGGGAGACTTGAGGAGGTGTAGAGTGGCTGTCGTCACGTCACGGTAACGCACAGCTGTGATGTTTGTTCTGTGGAGGCTGCAGGTCTCAGAACATCTCAGTTTATTAATTATTATATAATCTACCTAAAATAATGTTTATGACCTGTACTGCAGTCAGCCTCCAGGGGGCGTTGGATGTTTCCATCTTTGTCTATGTTCTGTACACGTGGACTGAGTTCTGCTCCGGTTCTGTCCTCAGGTTCCTCAACCACAGGAACCTGCAGCTTTGCTTCATCAACAGCAGCGACAGTGAAGACGAGGACGATGGAAGCAACAAAAAGGTGATGTCACTTCCTGTCACTTCTCACTTCTCTGCCGACCGAGGCTCCGGATCTTATCACCGGGCAGATTCTGTGTCGGAGTCTCGTCCCGTGTTGTTGATGCTCAGATGTAAAAAGAAGCTTTTGAGGCTGAAATGTGATTTGGTGAAAAACACATCTGTCCACATCTGTCCTCGTGAAAACAGCAGCTGAACCTTCACACAAATATATTGTTCATGACAGAGACAAACTTTAAACTGTGTCTGAATCCAAGTCGCTCCTCAGCTGTTAAAGGTCAGAGGTGTTTCTCCTGGTGCACCAGCGCCTCCTGCTGGACGAGTCTGAAACCTCATCCAGAAGCTTTTTGATACCAGACACTGAAGAAAAGCTTAAAATTGTCAAATGTTAAATGTTATATTAAGTTTTTCAAAATAAAATACAGTATGAGTGAAATCAGAAAACACAGGGAACTGTTTAACAATCTGTCTTCATTTCATCATGATGTTAAACTTTTTAAAACAGGAAGTCGTAGAAAACTTGAACCTAACTTAATGTCACATTTATAAAAGCCAGGCTTGTTTTAGTTTTCTTCTTATTTCTAATCTGAGCAGTCGTTTCAGATGGGCTGACTTCGCCTTCATCTGACCTCTGACCTTATGTCTCCTTCAGGTTGCCATGGGAACAGAGCGCAATGGGCTGAAACAGGAAGTGGCCACCGCTCTGAGGACGCTGAGAGATGAACTGCTGGCGGAACAGAAGGAGGTGAAAGGAGAGAAAAGAGGAGCGAGAACAAAACCAATAACAAAAAGTGAAGTAGATGCAGGTCTGGAGAAAAAGGCCTGAGGAGGTTTTAAAAAGTCTTAAAGGTTCAGTGTGTAGAATGTAGTGACATCTAGTGGTGAAGTGTCGTGTTGCAGCTGAACACCCTTCACACACTCTAGCGTAAAGAAAACAACAACTTTATAATTTAGATGAAACTAGTGAAAACATCACAATCTGAATCTTACAAACTGAACCTTTAAGTTCAATAAGTCAATTAGACCCAGAATTATTTATTAAGTTCATGAAATAATTGTTATCTCCATTATATCATATATTTCTTTATATTATGTTTACTTCTCAGTTGTATTGATCAATAATTACCAATAATATAATGAATCAATACACATGTCCTGGACACATCTGGATTTATCAACGTGTGTGTGTGTGTGTGTGTGTGTGTGTGTGTGTGTGTGTGTGTGTGTGTGTGTGTGTGTGTGTGTGGTGTGTGTGTGTGTGTGTGTGTGTGTGTGTGTGTGTGTGTGTGTGTGTGTGTGTGGGCAGCAGCAGCAGCATCTGGCCGGCAGCAGCACTGTTGCCAGGCGGAAACATCTGGAGCGTTGGGAGCTGGATGAGTGTTCAGTGCAGCAGCTCAGCAGCTCGAGAGCGTCACTTCAACAGGAAGTGCACGGTACGTGCACACGCACACACACACACACACACACACACGTTTGTACAGCTGTCTTAGTGAGGACACCCATTGGCATAATGCATTCCCGAGCCCGTTACTCTAACCATCCAAACTAAAACCCTAACCTGATTCTGACCCTTAAACCAGGTCTTAACCCCAAACAGCCCATTAAAGGGGGGGGGGGGGGGGGTCACAAAGTGAGGACCGGCCAAAAGGTCCTCACTCCGTAGGTTGTAGCAACTGGTCCTCACAAAGATAGCTGTACAAGAGCACACACACTCTCACAAACACACGCACACACACACACACGCACACACACACACACACACACGCACACACACACACGCACACACACACACACACGCACATACACACACGCACACACACACACACACACACAGTGAATCGTCTCATGAACAGCTGTTGAATTCACTGGGATCAGCCCCAGTCCCTTCGGCTCGGTGGCGCCCCCTGTGGAGGCTCTTTGTCCTGCTGACCTTGGTTTTGTTGCAGCTCTGAGCTCGGAGCTGGTCGCTCACCTGCTGGTCCGAGACCAGCTGAGGACGAAGCAGGACGCCATGCTGCTGGACGTGCAGGACCTGACCTAACACCACACGTCCACACGTTTCCACCACATCTACACGTGGCCGCACCGGGACGAGGGCGGCCGGCTCGTCCACGTTGGCACAGGAGTCGTTTACCTTTAACCAGCGAATTCACCAGCTTCATGGAAGACGAGACACGAGCGGACGGTCGAAGTAGAAGAACTCTCCGGACGCTCCGGCATGTCTACGAACTAACTCACTAACAGCGGTGGTGGTTTGACGGGATGATCGTACGAGGTCGGAGCTGAACGCCGCCCGAAGGACCACGAACACGTCTCTCCTCGTGTAATTCAGTTTGAATCGTTTATGATGGAGAACTTGGATCGTGCCTTCACGACACCAGGACATGATTCGAAACCGACTCCGATTTAAAAAGAATCTAAATGAGACAAACGAGTGAATCAATAAGAAATAGAACAATAAGTGTTTCGTGTCGATTCCAGTTGAAACATCGTTTTTTGTCTTGAACTTAAATGTCATTTTTCTCAGGTAGTTCAAATCTGTCAGAACGTTTTTCATCAGTTTGATGAAAAACTTTAACGTCCAGAGTATTTTTATATTTGAGGGAAAAAAACTCAATGAAAAGTCTTTAGGATCAAATTTTATTCAAAAATCCTCCAGATGTTTGTGTCACTTTTGACTTTGTCTAGAATCTTTTGAGAAACATGTGGTTTCTCTTGAAGTTGTGTGTTTGTGGATATAAAAAGGGAACAAACAAGAAAACTGATCCTCTACATTTTGGTTGTTTTCCTGAAATCAAAATCTGAATTTCAGCCAAATGTCGATATATGAAGCGTAGATGATGAAAAATTTAAAATAGTTTGTATTTGATTTCAAGAACAAATGTAGTTAAAATTTATAACAGTAATTATTATATAACAGAACAAATCCTTTCTGTGTCATTTCTCAGTTCAGGTACAAGCAGCAGCTCCTAAAGGGAATAATCCACTTCAATAACTAGTTGTCTGTGTTTTCTTCTCTGAACCTTTTGGAAGTTATATTTTTATTTAACTGTATAAGAATATTTACATGGTTTAAACTGTGGCTTTTATAAAACACCACTGGTGACGTCCTCCTTAATCAGAAAGAAATGATTTATCCATACTGATCATTTTCTTTCATTGATCTGAATGTCGTAATATTGTGTCTTTGTCAACTTTTTTATTTCCATAAGTGTAAATATTTAAAGTCACTGAAACGTCATTATAATTCAATATGTCACCATGGTAACACATGGAAGAATAAAGTGCAAAGTCAAAATATTAAATTATAAAGTAAACAGGTTGTTTTAAAATGTAAATGAATTAATTCCAATAGTATTTGTGAATGTAAACATTAATTCTGAAATATATTTTAAGGCAAAGACGAGTTGTGTTTTTGTGTCTTTTAATTGTTAGAAATAAACTATTTATATATTTATCATTTTATTTTAACCACAATCTGTAAATGTTCAAAGAGTCATCGAGTCGTTAACATCAGGAATCTGGAGCTGAAATTATTAAATTATTATTTGAATGACAGGAAAGTATTATAATTTTTTTAATTTTAAACCCAGAAAGTCCACAAATAATGGAAGAAGTTTTCTGTCTTTGCTCAAATAGAAATAGAAATTGTTTCATAAAATACAACTTTGAAAAAATTCTATATACAACAATTTAGGTTTTAAGAACTCGTCACCACAACAGTAAAGATGGTGGCCCCTGGAGGTGGGGCCCTGGAGGTCTGTGGCCCCTGGAGGTGGGGCCCCTGAGGTCTGGGCCCCTGGAGGTCTGGGCCCCTGGACGTGGGGCCCCTGGAGGTGTGGGCCCCTGGAGGTGCGGGCCCCTGGAGGTCTGGGCCCCTGGAGGTCTGGGCCCCTGGAGGTGTGGAACCCTTGAGGTCTGGGGCCCTGGAGGTCTGGGCCCCTGGAGGTCTGGGCCCCTGGAGGTGCGGGCCCCTGGAGATGGGGCCCCTGGAGGTCTGGGCCCCTGGAGGTCTGGGCCCCTGGAGGTGGGGCCCCTGGAGGTGGGCCCCTGGAGGTGGGGCCCCTGGAGGTCTGGGCCCCTGGAGGTGTGGAACCCTTGAGGTCTGGGGCCCTGGAGGTCTGGGCCCCTGGAGCTCTGGGCCCCTGGAGGTGGGGCCCCTGGAGGTGGGGCCCCTGGAGGTCTGAGCCCCTGGAGGTGCGGGTCCCTGGAGGTCTGGGCCCCTGGAGGTGGGGCCCCTGGAGGTGGGGCCTCTTTGCCTGATGCTTGTCTTCATCTCTGAGCCTAAACGCTGGAGAGATAACGAGTTGTGAGTGAAGCTCAGTGATTGGACGTCTGCTCCTCGGCTGTTGGCTCATACCGGCGCTGCGGGCCCCTGGAGGTGGGGCCCCTGGAGGTCTGGGCCCTGGTTTGAGGAGCCATTGTTTCCTGTGTTGACTCCACTCAACACGGTGTTGAAACACACTTGTGTGTTCGCTGTCAGAGACGACACACTGTGTGTTTGCTGTGTGGAGCAGAGCTGGTGATGATGAAGATGCTGGTGATGAAGGAGGGAGCGAGGGAGGGAGAGGAGGAGGAGGAGGAGGAGCTTTGTCATTAAAGCGTCAGATAACGAGGAGGAGACACTTGAAGCTTCAGCAGCTTCTCTGGACGAGGAGGTGAGTTTAACAACACGCTGAATCTGCTCTTTGTTCAGAGCGATGAGACAAACTGTGAATATGGAATAATGAATGGGATTGAGATGTTTTCCTGTTTGACACAAACCTTTACTTCTTTGGTTTTCAGTTGCAGTTTAATGATGAATATGTTAAAAGTGCAGAATCAGGAGAGCGAATAGAGGTTCATGCTTCTTTTAGTTTAAATCTGCAGAACACAACCTGTATATAAGACTAAAGCACATGTATAATAACTCTGCAGATGATACGTAGAAGTGAAACGTAGAATTGTGTGTTTTAGTGATAGTTATTAAAATGTCCCAGTCAGTAGAAGCTCTCCTCCTCCACCTCTGCAGTCCCTGTATTCAGTTTCATTCCTGCAGTTCTGACTGAATGAACGCTGATCAATTATTTACAGAGCAGCTGAAGGTCAGAGGAGAAGCCCTGAGAGACCTCTCGGCCCGAAGAGACTCTTCTCAGCCACGACTCCGCCGCCGACGCAGGGACGAGGACGAGGGGACGATCCAGAGGAGGTAGGACATCAGGGGACGTCCTGGCTCCAGATTAAGACTCAGGATTAGAAACCGGTTCAATTTAACTTCAATTATTTGATCGACAGAGAATTGACCCCAAAATTGATTTTCCTCCTTTCTTCGCTTTCTGAAATCATTTTCATACGACCTGAAATAAGTTCATTTTTAAGATCCTGTGTGAGGAAGCAAGTTAAATTGATGTGAAGTAAATGATGTAGAAGCTGCTCAGAGGTTCAGCAGCACGAGGATCGACACAAGTTGTTTTTTGTTTATTTATTAAAGTGCATTTACCAATTAGTTAAAAACTATCTAACCATGGTAAAGATCAGTCAAATTCAATTTGGAATAAATACATTAATTGTAATGTATTATAATCATTTACTTGTTTTATCGGGTGTTTTAATGTTGAACAATGTTGTTCAACACGACAGAAACAGGAACAGAACGTTTAGCTAAGAAACATCAACGTTTCCGGAAATCTTCGTTAATCATCGACCGACTAACGGAGCGAGACTTCGTCTTCATCAGCAAAACACAGACGTGAACAGGCTTCTACAAACTAACGAGCTTTTATCTCCTGTTACAGAAACAACTTGAAACTTCAGAGATCAGTCAACAGACAGATAAAAGACAAATGAAGGAGTGAGAAGACTTGAAGGTGAAGGAGCTGAGATGATTCCACAGGAACCTGATTCCATCCATCTCTGTCAGAAGTAACCTTCAGAGGTGCATGATGGGATTGAGTCAAGCCTCCACTGTCACTCCAGACATCAGCTTGGTGGAGAACAACAACCCCAACACCTCTGGCACCGCCCCATCTCCCAATCCGTCGTCCTGCAGCATCGACGAATCCTACAAGTACGTCTTCCTGCCCGTCTGCTACTCGCTGACCTTCCTCTTCAGCCTCACCCTCAACTCTGTAGTGCTGCTGCGCTCCTGTCGCCTCCGCGGCGGATGCTGCTGCGGTGGTGGCGGCGGCGGGCAGCGGTGGGCGGCGCTGGAACACCTCGCTGATCTACATGGTGAACCTGGCCACCACGGACCTGATGTACGGCCTGTCGCTGCCCTTCCTGGTGGCGAGCTACGTGCTGAGGGACAGCTGGGTGTTTGGCGACTTCATGTGCCGCCTCGTACGCTTCCTCTTCTACTTCAACCTCTACTGCTCCATCTTCTTCCTCACCTGCATCTCTGTGCACAGGTAGGTGGCTCCGGAGACATGCTAGAGGACCATGTTCAAAGCATCAGCTCACTTGACCAAATTCAGTTCAACTTCCAACCTGCTTGAGAACTAAAACTTTCAGTGTTGCCTGATTGGACGACCCCATTACGTTACCTTTTATCTGATTGGTTGTGTAAAACTTGAGATGCTTAATTTTCCAAACATTTACGGAGTGAATCAGTTCCATTTGGATTGAGACTCACAGACTGTCACTTCTCCCTGGATCCTCCAGGGGCCCAGACCTCACCCAGATGGTGACGGATCTGATTCTCACTTTATTGTAACTCTCTCCTTACTTATCGGGATATGCTAACTCTTAGCTTTAGAAGCACTGGGTAACTATTATGGGCAGTGCGGAAGTTTTCATGCTAACGATTGCAGCAGTTTAATCCTCTGTGTTTTTACAAGATTGAGATTAAAGATTGAAACTCACCGCTGGTCGTCCACCACAGGTACCTGGGGATCTGTCATCCCATGAGGACCATCACTCTGGAGAGCAAGCGGGTGGTGAAGGGAACCTGTGCGTTGGTGTGGGTGGTGGTTTTCATCCTCACCTGCCCCATCTTCAGGTTTGCCCAGACTGGATACATCAGGCGAGGAGGCAGCGCGGTAGCTGGGCCTGGAGGGTCATGGGACGGCGGGAACGGGACTGGGGATCAGGACGATGAGGGGTACGTGAACTGCTGGGACGACGCCATTGACAAGGAATTTGCCGACTACGTCCCCTATGGAATCGTCCTTCACCTAATAGGCTTCTTTGTGCCCTTCGTCATCATCGCCTGGTGCTACTCTCAGGTGGTCAGGACGATATTTCAGACCCTGCGATCTCCTCCCAGCTCGATGGAGGGCGGCGAGGACTGTCCGGTTGGAGATGGGGCACCAGAGGGAGTTCGAGGGCGGGAAAGAACCTCAGTCTCCATCTCCGGCTCGCAGTACTCCCACTACATTCGGCGGCGGCGGAAATCCATCAAAACCATTGTAACCATTACGTTGCTGTTTGCTCTCTGCTTCCTGCCCTTCCATGTGACCCGCACGCTCTTCCTGCTTCTGCGGCGGGGGCACCTCGGCGGCTGCTACGCTATGAAGACCATCTCAATCTGCTACAAGGTCACCCGGCCACTCGCCTCCTGCAATGCCTGGCTCAATGCTCTCCTATACTTCCTGACAGGGGATAAGGGCGCCCCCTGCTGCTGGCCGGCAGAACACACCGTTCGCAGAGACCGCCAGAACGGCTCCCTCTGGTGGCCGCTGAAGATACTAAAAAAGGAGGGGGCAGGAGTCGACGACCAGGAGGCAGCAGAGCGGGTCGAAAGGGAGGTGCACATGGAAAACGAGTCCAAGTCCTCAAGGGTCGTCTTCTAGGAAAGTTTAGAGGATGTTTGAGACGTTTGATCTTCTGAAGAAAACGTTGCTGAGTGAATTATTAAAAACACTGTTCTATAAGACATTGAGTCCTCACAGTTCTCACAGGGAACTGACAGTTTATTTAAATTAACTGACCTCAAATTACTAATTACATGACTCACATACAGATTTGTGTTATCGTGACTCAGTCATTTATATCCTTACGTCATTTCCTGATGTTTACACCCAGAACTGCCACAACCCGGATCCAGTGTGGTTTTATTGTCGGTGTGGTTTCGGCTGTTCAGGTGAATCCATGCTTCACGGATCCTCGGCCGGTTTTAAACTGTAAATGCTGCTGGAGCTCAACACCGTTCAAACCAATTAAAGAAACACTTTGTGTTTCCAGGGACATAAAAAGTGGATCTGTTCAATTTGTGACTTTAGTTGTAAAATGAGTCAAAATGTTTGTAAATATTTATTCATTTTACAACTAAATTAAACTGAAAGTTTACAGGTTAGAACCAGATTGATTAACTCACTAATCCTTGAGACCAGAATTTCCATAATTGTCTCTTTAGCAAATAAACTAAATAATAATTCACATGAAATTATTGTTACTCTGGAGGCTTAAGGGAGAATTACACCATTTGATTTACACCTTCGACCCGTGGTGATGAGAGGATTAGCGAGTTGCTGAGTTTGTTGTTTTTATGTCTCAGAGTTAAAACAAACCTTCACTGAATGTTTCTGGAACCTGTAATAATTCTGTGATTCTTAAACAAAAGGTGACGCTGGCGTTTGAACGTGATGTAAAGCGGCGGCCATGTTTCTCTCTGCATGACGGACGCTGTTGTTGTTGTTTTGACCTCAGGTCAGTCTGTGATGTCACACCTGGTGTATTTTGAGGTTCTCGTGGCGAAACATCTGGATGTAAGTCTGTTGACGTCAGTTCTGTGTCCTCGGCCTCGTTCATGGTCTCAGATGATTGATCAGCTCAGGAACATGGACGAGACACATCTGCTTCTCTGACTTTATCTACTTCAGTAAATATCAACAAAGGCTTTACACAATTTCAAATGATCTGTCTTTATTTATTTGACCTGTTTCTGTAATTTAACAGTTTGTTATGCACTTGACTTTATTAAAAATATTTCACAGTGATAATGACACAATATATAAAGTTGTTCATGAGTGTTTCTTTGGCCCCACGTTCTTATTAGGCTCCATCTATAAAGGTTTATAGGCTGTAATCAATAGATTTATTAATACTAATGATTTCATGATCAGTTTAATAACAACTTCAACAGACACTAAATTCATGAGCTGCAGAACATTTAGACAAAACTGATCATTAATCATCTAAATATTGATTCTGTTTCTATTGTCCTGAAGGGGGCGCTGTTCATGGTCGAGAACTACTCGAATATAAAATCAGCAGCTGTGAGAATCTGCTCAGGCAACAAGGTGCTTAAAGTAAAATGCTAACATGCTAATAACGCTAATAGCTAAGCATGTAGAAAATGTATGATGTTCATCATGTTAGCATGTTAATGAGCAGAAAGCAGCCGAGGCTCATGGGAGAGTAACCTCTTGCTCACGTAAAGTCCAAGATGGCGCCGCTCAGTTCTGCAACTGGACAAAAGACTGAATCAGAAACTTAACGCGTCTGAAACGAGCGTCGCTCATAAAACTCTGTTTGACTTTTAGTTGTCTAACGTTACTCAGCTTCAGCTGTTCTTCTTGTATAAAATCTAACTGTTTGGTGGATTTGGGATTTTCTACACCGCTTGTTTAACCTCCCACCGGGTGTCGCTGACGAGCCTGTAGTTGAGCCTCCGGTAGTTTTCAGGGTGAATCTGTCGCTGGCGCCACACCTCCTCGTACAGGCTGCGTACGACCGGAGGCAGAGGTGGGAACCCAGCGGCGTGAGCCAGCATCTGGCAGTACTCCCACTGATCTCGTTCCAAGATCAGCAGGTGGCGCTGCTCGACTCCACGCTCCACCTTCTCCTGCAGCTCCTGCAGGACCTCGTCCTCCATCTCAGCCCGAGACGGTAAAGTGACTGAGCCGTCCAACACAGCCAGAGCGAACTGGACCTGCGGAGAGAAAAGAAAGAACAAACCTCCGTCTCATCGGTCTGGGAATTTAATTTCATCTCATCATGGACGAAACCTGTGGAACAACCTGTTCATGAATATCCACCATTCCTGTAAATCCCTTAGTGACTAATAAAGAACTCTTTGATTTGAATTTCTCCGTTATTAAACTTTGAATCTGTCCCCAAACGATTATTGAATCAAAATAATATTAATCAATAATCAAATGTCTGGTTCAACCTGCAGCTTCTACAAACTGGAACTTTCTCTTTGACAACAGAAACACAAGTTATCTGGACACCAATTGGTTCTGAACTCTGAGGATGAAGCCATCGACGCTCCAGCTCACCTGACAGTTGAAGTTGGGGAAGGGGCAGATGATCCTGCAGATGCCGATGAAGAAGAGCGAGGGGAAGGCAGGAGGCATCAGGTAGCGATACAGGGGAGACACCATGTGGTCCTGGATTTTCAGACCCAGCTGATCCGCATCCAGGAACGGATACTTGAAGTTGTAACCGGTGCAGAACATCAGGACGTCAGCGCGGTCCAGAGAACCGTCCTGTAAGAGGAAGTTAAATTCCCTTTGATCAGACGGCTCTTCACTGAACCTCTGAATCATCGCTTCTACTCGTTACAGGGGACAAAGGATTCAAACACGACAATATGCTTTCAAATCAGTTATTTAAGCTCGACATGTGTAACAACAAGTGTTTTGTCCAATGTTGAATAAAAAGATGCACAAACCAATTCCATTATTTTGGATTAAAGTTTTGGTCACTGTCAGAATCAGTGCAGATTAGTGCAGAGTCGGGTCACCTGGAAACGAACGCTGCCGTCGTCCTCGATCGCCACCAGCGGACTGGACTGTCGAATCCCGGGAGGAAGTGGGAATGTGAGACGAGGACGACCATGACTCAGAATCACCTGGAGACACAGATGGACATCATGTGACGCTCAGAGAATCACACACAGATCGTTAACTGAGCCTTGGAACGAGCCGTCAGGACTTCTGTAACTTTGTGATGTCACAAACACATATTCTGTTATTTTAATGTTCACTGATAAAGACATTTCTTTCTTTTGAAACCCGCTCACACATCAGGAGCGTTTGTTACCTGAGCACCAGCCTTTGCCAGTTCAATGGAAATGTCCAACCCTGAAGCTTTGGCTCCCAGAACCACGACGGACTGACCCGAGAACGGCTCCGCAAACCGGTACGAGTGACTGTGGAGCACGGCTCCTACAGACAGAGCAGCGCGGGCGTGGGGGTTAGCCTAGCTTAGCATTAAGATTGGAGAGGCTAAATGACGCAATAAAACAAACAGGAAACAGGAAAGCACACGAGACAGGAAGTTTTTAACATCTGAATAAATTAATAGTAATAATTGTATATAAATAAAAGAAACAAATCTTAATTCAAACTATTTAATTCTCTTTGAAAACTACATTTTCAAGTAGATTATGAATTTCCATTATTTATTACATATAAATGATGTAACTAAAGACTGTTTCATGTTGTTTTTTTAATTTATTGATGATTCATATTTAATTTACACATATTTTTATGATTATTTTTATCCTTGTTTTATTGCAAATTAAAATATCAAATTTATGAATGCCTACGTCTATCGTACAATCTGTCATTTCTGTGACACTTCTTCCATAAAGGAGCCAGCTGGAATGATATGAAGTGAAAAACACAGACTGCACCTTTAAAGCTGTGAATCCCGGGGACGTCCGGGACGTGTGGGTCGGAGTAGTGTCTGAAACACACACAGCAAACAGACACTTTACCAACCGACCAATCAGACTGGGCTCTCCGCTCCAGCACGACGGAGCGGTGCGGGTTCCAGGATGACAACATCAACACGGACACGGACGCGGTCATCTGCTACATCAGCAAGTGCATCGATGATGTCGTACCCAGGATTACTGTACGAACCAAACCAGAAGCCCTGGATTAATGGTGACGTCCATGCAAAACTCAAAGCTCGGACTGTTGCCTACATCTCAGGTGATCTGGAGGAGTACAGGAAGTCCAGGTACGCGCTCCGGAGTGCTATTAGCAGTGCCAAGAGACTTTACAGGGACAAGGTGGAGTCTCACTACAAGGGCTCCAACACAAGGAACATGTGGGCTGGACTCAGAACCATCTCAGACTACAAAGCAAAGACCGGCAGTGCTGATGTAGTGTCTGCATCTCTCCCAGAGGATCTGAACACCTTCTATGCTTTGAGAGCAACTCCCCGGCTGAGGAGATCCAAGAGGCCCAGGAGGACCAAGAGGCCAGGAGGCCCTGCCCCCCTGTTATATCCAGGGCAGACGTATGGAGATCCTTTAACCGGATCAACACACGCAAGGCACCTGGACCTGATGGCATCCCGGGCCGAGCTCTCAAGGTGTGTGCAGATCAGCTGGCAGATGTGTTCACTGTCATCTTCAACCTGTCACTGCTCCAGTCTGTAGTCCCCGCATGTCTCAAGGAGACCATCATTGTCCCGGTTCCCAAGAAATCTAAAACCCTCTGCCTGAACGACTACCGCCCAGTAGCACTCACTTCCACCATCATGAAGTGCTTTGAGCGGCTAGTCAAACCCTTCATCACCTCCTCCCTCCCTGACTCTCTGGACCCTCTTCAGTTTGCCTACAGGCCAGATAGGTCGACTGCAGATGCCATCTCCCTCACCCGTCACACTGCCCTCTCCCACCTGGACCAGAGGGACACATGTGAGAATGCTGTTCATTGACTACAGTTCAGCATTCAACACCATCGTGCCCCTGAAGCTCGTCACCAAGCTCAGAGACCTTGGGCTCAACATCGCCCTCTGTGATTGGATCCTGAACTTCCTGACGGGCAGACCCCAGGCGGTGCGGATAGGCAGCACCACATCCTCCACCCTGACTCTCAACACCGGTGCCCCCCAGGGCTGCGTGCTCAGTCCTCTCCTGTCCTCCCTGTTCACGCATCACTGCGTGGCCACACACAGCTCCAACACCATCGTCAAGTTTGCTGATGACACGACCGTCATAGGCCTGATCACCGGCGACGATGAGAAGGCCTACAGAGAGGAGGTCAGAGCCCTGACATCTTGGTGCCAGGACAACAACCTCCATCCAAAGGAGCTGATCGTGGACTACAGGAAGAGACAAGGAGTAGAACACCCCCCCTCTCCATCAACGGGACTACGGTGGAGCGAGTCAGCAGCTTCAGGTTCCTCGGGGTCCACATCAGTGATGACCTGACCTGGACCCACCACACAGACTCCATCAGGAAGACGGCCAGACAGCGGCTCTTCTTCCTCCGCAGGCTGCGGAGGCTCAACATGGACTCCAGGATACAGGTGCACCATAGAGAGCATCCTGACTGGCTGCATCACCGCCTGGTACGGCAGCTGCACCGCCCTGAACCGCAAGGCTCTACAGAGGGGGGTGCAGTCTGCCCAGCACATCACCAGGATGGAGCTGCCATCCATGGAGGACCTCTACACCCAGCGGGGGAGGAAGACCACCAACCGGATCATTAAAGACCTCTATCACCCGAACCATAAACTGTTCTGCCTGCTGCCGTCTGGCCGGCGGTACCGCAGCATCCGGGCCCGCACCACCAGGCCCAGAGACAGTTTCATCCCCGAGGCCACAAGACCTTTAAACGCCTCCAAACCAGCACTTTAGCATACTTGCACTATTGCACCATTGTTTTTCTTTTATTTCTTTAGGTGTATATATATGATATAGATATAGATATTTTATATATTTACACCAAGTGTCAACAGGAGGTAATGACTTGAACAACACATTATTATTATTCACATTATTTACAGAAGAATGAGAACATGACGTGGAGTCTCACCCCGAGCAGACGAAGACAGAGTCGAAGGTCTCCGTCTTCTGACGACCCCACGCGTCAGATGATGTCACTTCCCATGTTGTCTCAGCCCCGCCCTCCGTTGTCTTCAAAGCAGGTTTCACGGTTTCCACCACAGTGTTGAACTGTCAGAGTCACAGAGATGAATCAAGCTATCGTCACAACTTAACGATGTTCTACTTATCTTTACGTAAAAACACAGACTTCTGATGAAGAATGAATCATTTGATGGAAGCATGGACTCGTTCTGCCTCCAGCTTCAACTCTTCTTCTTCAGTATTTATCCACAAACAAGAAACTTCAGTTGTTTTCTCTCACAGATCATTGAGAGATGATGATGCAGCTCAGTGTAGATCTAACGTTATGGTGGGGCGACCTCACCCTGATGTGAGGCCAGATGTTGTGGCTGTGGCAGTAACTCCCCAGGTACCTCTGAACCTCCTGATGAGGCAGGAAGCTGCTCAGCTGGCGCTCGAAGGGGAAGTCAGGGAACATCATCACCTCCTTGGGAAGGTTGGTCCTGTCAGGAGCAAACCAGGTGACAACAGCTTGTTTGGGATTTGTTGAGTGGTTCAAACATGACAACGTACCGGAGGTCTCGGTACATGCTGCTGTGAACCGCTCGTCCGCTGGCGTCCGTCCGCTCCTCGTAACGCCAGGTGCCACCGATGTTGTCGCTGAGCTCGAACAGCACCGGACGGGCGAAGCTGTTTGGACGGGACAGGATGTGTCTGGCTGCACAGAGTCCGGCCGCCCCCCCACCGACCACCGCCACCCGCTGCATCATCCTCAACCTGAAACTGAGTCAGCTGGGATTTAAACTACAGACCATGACTGAGATGGGCACAGCCCCCCTGGAATGTGATTGGCCATCCTCAGTACCCCACCCACCCAGAGCAGCAGTGGTAGGTAGTGGGCTCGTTACTATGACAACATCTGCATGAATGTTTACGTGTCTTGTTGGAAAGTAAATAAAACGACTAGAGACACAAAACAAACACATTAGTCCTGAGCTAACAGCTAACTGTGCACTGAGCTAACAGCTAACAGCTAACTGTGCTCTGAGCTAACTGTGCACTGAGCTAACAACTAACTGTGCACTGAGCTAACAGCTAACTGTGCACTGAGCTGACAGCTAACTGTGCTCTGAGCTAACAGCTAACTGTGCTCTGAGCTAACAGCTAACTGTGCTCTGAGCTGACAGCTAACAGCTAACTGTGCTCTGAGCTAACAGCTAACTGTGCACTGAGCTAACAGCTAACTGTGCTCTGAGCTAACAGCTAACTGTGCTCTGAGCTGACAGCTAACTGTGCACTGAGCTAACAGCTAACTGTGCTCTGAGCTAACAGCTAACTGTGCTCTGAGCTAACAGCTAACTGTGCTCTGAGCTGACAGCTAACTGTGCACTGAGCTAACAGCTAACTGTGCTCTGAGCTAACAGCTAACTGTGCTCTGAGCTGACAGCTAACTGTGCTCTGAGCTGACAGCTAACTGTGCACTGAGCTGACAGCTAACTGTGCACTGAGCTAACAGCTAACTGTGCACTGAGCTAAAAAAAACTAAGAATATTTCTCTCACATCATTTTTGAGATTCAAAGTTTTCTGCATCAAATCTTCTCATGTTGCTCCCCCCCCCCCTCGTCTCTTTCTGCTTCCTGTCTGTGCACGCACACACGTCATTAATACGTCACACAGAACCCCGCCCACAGGTTGATGCCTAGACCTGATCTAATTACTTTTATTACAATTAGTAGTTGAGTATTTTATCTTTGTGAACATAATATTCATTCAGTTAATCAACGCATTTAAAATAACTGGAATCTAAAACTTTTCAAAGCTTTGACCATTTATAGACTTTTATATTTACATTTATTTATAGAGTGTTTAATGTTTTTAACAAAGTTAATTTAAACTGCATCAGCAAACAGCTGATTGAACATTCATACATGAGCTCATGATACACAACAGAACTCAGAGTACTTATATCTAGTTTTATTAGTATCTCATGTATCTTGAATATTTCCTCCACCTGTGCAGCTAACAGTGTGACGTCACGTGGGTTAGTTAATGAGTTAGTTGGACTTTAACCTGCTGAGTTTAAACTCTGTCATTTGTATTTAAACTCAACCTCAGATCAGTTTGAAATCTTTGTCTCTGACAGATAAACTCAAATATTTCATTTTTATCTATAATCGATATTTTCTTTAAATCCTCATGAGATGAGGATGCGCACAGATTACAAACCTTAACCTAGTTAGTAGCTTGTTACGTCTGTGTACTAAACTTTAATATTAATAACCAATAATCAACAAAAGCATCGTTACCGCAGAGTCGGTCACTTCCTCCGCTCCGTGTTCCACCGGGTCTGTGGCCGGGCGGACATTTTGTAAGGGGGGACGGTTTATGCTGTAACACCGTCCCACTCACACACTGACGGGAAGGTCTAGTGGCGGGAAACGTTCAGTCCACACAACTTCCGGCACCGGTCCTTCAGAATAAAAGCCTCCTCACTTCGTTAAAATGAGTAAAAGATGAACAGAAGCAGAGTTTCACTCCGACACCGAAGCTTTACAAACCTGGATGAACTTTGAACTTTAAGATTCTACGACTGACAACAGAAGAAACGACACCATGGTCAGAAAAGCCCGGTGAAGCTGGTTCTGGTTCGATTCCTCAGAAGCTGCTGCTCCAGGCGTCTTGACCACGAGACCTGAAACCCACGGTGGTCACGACTCAGAGTGATGCGTGTTCTCCGGCACTGACGTGTCACAAGAGAGAAATCACAGATCAACACAAACGAAAAGGTCCTTCAAATCAAAAAATCCTTTATTATGGAAATAATCATGTTTTTTGTTGTTTCCTGTCGTTATTTCAGCAGCGGTCATTGAGTGTGTGTGTGTGTGTGTGTGAGTCCGAGTGTGTGAGTGTGAGTCCGAGTGTGTGTGTGTGAGAGTGTGAGTGTGAGTGAGTGAGTGTGTGTGTGTGTGTGTGTGTGTCCGAGTGTGTGTGTGTGTGTGTGAGTCCGAGTGTGTGTGTGTGTGTGTGAGTGAGGATGGAGGGAGAGGATGTGTGTGTGGGTAGTGAGTCGAGTTGTGGTGAGTCAGTGTGTGTGTGTGTGAGATGATGGTGTGAGGTGTGTGTTGAGTGTGGAGTGAGTGTGAGAGTGTGTGTGTGTGGTGTGTGTGAGTGAGGTGTGAGTGTGTGTGTGGGTGTGTGGTGTGAGTCCGAGGTGTGTGGTGAGAGGGTGTGGGTGAGTGGTGGGTGTGTGTGTGAGTCGAGGTGAGAGTCCGTGTGTGTGTGTGTGTGTGTGTGTGGTGTGTGTGGTGTGTGTGTGTGTGTGTGTGTGGTGTTGTGTGTGTGTGTGTGTGTGTGTGTGTGTGTGTGTGTGTGTGTGTGTGTCAGCTGATCAGCGTCCCCTTCATGTTTACACTGTAAAACGTCTCAGTTCATCTCCACAGGCTCAGAAGCATTTATATCAAAAACATAAAGAAAAGTCCAATGTTGACGTCAGACGTTTTCAAACATCCAGGACCAGCTGAGCTTCAAACTCCTCCTCCGTCACTTGGCGGCGGCGTTCCCGTGTGGCGGCTGCTGCGCCTGCTGCTGCTGCTCGGCGAGCGCCTGCTGCAGCCGGGTGCGCTTCCTGGAGTAGTGCTGCCAGTGCAGCAGCTGCTGCTCGTCGATGAACTTGGCGCATTGAGCGTTGACCAGCTCCTTCCGGAAGTGCTCGTACTGCAGCAGCTCCAACATGTGCAGGCAGTGAGGATACCTGAGGACGAGGGGAGCAACGCTGTCAACCCGATCAAACAGGAAGTCCTGGTTCAAGTTAAAGATAAAAATAAAAGTCCTTTCCTTGGCCTTAAACCTTAAAAAAATCTGAACTAACTTTTAAAGCTTGTTTTAGAATCATTGATGACGTCGCCACGGAAACATCAGACATTTGTTGTTTTTCAGCTGCAAACAAAATAAATGTGATCCACTGTCTGAAAATCATCTGTGTGGAAATAATCTCTCATCTCTGACGAACCTCGGCTCAGTTTCATCACTTTATCACAACAACACAACAACACACATGGGAGCAAAGAGCAGAGGTATGATTTTCTCATGAGACTAAAACTTTAAATTCTCGAGGATGATGTCAATAAAGTTAATAATAATAAATATTGTTAATAACAATGTTCCTTTCGATACATTCATATGTAGTAGAGACTTAATACAACTGTCCTGGTCTTACTTGAGGAACTTGGCGTACTCGGGCTCCTTCCAGTAGAGCAGGTACTTCAGGTAGTTGATGAACGGTCTCTCCCTCAGGAAACCTCTCTGAGCCAAAACTGAAACAAGTCACATGTCAAATAAATAAACTCATATGAAACAAGAGGCAGATGGTAAAGATGTTGTTGTTGTGTTGAAAACTGGGAATATGAAGGACAAAGACTGGGAATGGAGGAATAACATGGATTGAACAATGGGATGTGGATTCAACTGGAAGTAGACTAATACAGATGATGTGTTCCTGGAAAGTCAAATGTTAGGAAAATAGAGAAGAAGTTCAGAGCGTCACTCACAGTTCAGGTAGTTTGGATTCGCCAAACACTGAATAAACTCCAGCTCCGACTGGAACCGATTCCTGGCCTGTTCCTCTGCACACACACACACAGAGACAGAGAGACACACACACACACACACACACACACACACACACAACACACCACACACACACACACACACACACACACACACACACAGAGACAGACACAGAGACAGACAGACAGACACACACACACACACACACACAGACTCTCACACACACACACACACACACACACACACACACACACACACACACACACACACACACACACACACACACACACACACACACACACACACACACACAGAGACAGACAGACACACACACACACACACACACACACACACACACACGTCCACACACACACACACACACACACACACCTCACACACACACACACACACACACACACACACACACACACACACACACACACACACACACACACACACACACACACACACACACACACACACACACACATCTTAGCTTGATGCTAACAGGCTGATACCAGCGCGTGAAAGTCACGGATACGAACCTGTTTCCATGACGACGGCTCGGCACCGATACTGAAGCAGAACGAAAGTTCTGAGTTTTGATCTGTTTGATGTTTTTAAATGAAAACACGAAGAAAACGCGTCGTTGATGTTTGTTGTTTACAGACGTTAGACTCCGGCCGCCATCTTTGTTTCTTCTTCTTCTGACAAACCAGCTTAGAGGCGCAACCCGCCCCCTGCTGGACGGAGAGTGTGGAGCAGCAGATTCAGAATCGGGTTTATTGTAAAGTGGCTTTACTGCAAATATAGAAAATATTTTTTTAAATGTAGTTTTTAAAAATACTAGAGGCAAATACTAAAATTTAAAAAATACTATAAGCGGGAGGGATTATGCAAAATGTACAGTTATTGTTATTGAAAAGTAATTTTTTAAGTAAAATCTACAGAATAACGTTTTGATAAAAGTTTTTCAGTTCAGGACGAACAAAGTCTTCCTGACGTCTTCAACAAAAGGTCCTGGAGGTAATAATAAGTTTAATAAATAATAGTAGTATTTATAGTAGTACTTAAAATCACAATGAAACTAAAAAGTCTTTCATTACTTCACATTGAAGAGCCACGTTTATTAAAACCAAGTAAAACTGTTAGAAACAGACCATAAAAAAAAAGTAAATGTACAGTACATTAAACTATGTTACTTCATAAAACTTTTGTTTAAATAGAAAACAATAGAAAACATACAATATGTATTTATCTAATGATAAATTCATTCCAATTCACAGGGATCACAGCTTCAGAAGAAAATAAAGAATAAAACAAACAACTTTAACGTCAGTTGTTAAAACTCTTAGTTTTTTATAGGTCTTCATTTTGAGTTGAGGTTCACAGAGAAAAATATATTTAAGATATTAAACTTTATTTTCCTCTGCTGAAGACCTGACCTAACCCTAAACTCATTTAAACTATGATGTAAAATTATATTTAATCATCATTTAGCTTCAATCTTTTCTCATCTGCTCTTCTTTTAATATGTTATTACATATACAATCAAATCTAAAACTTTATTCTTTTTCCAATTTCCATTTTATTTTGGATGAATGTTTTGTTTTATTTTTGGCTTCAGCAGAGACGTTGTAAACAAGACGAGCTGGAAACATCTGCAGGAAGTGTTGATTCTTTGAATTTGGCTCAAAACAAATTAAAGAAACAAATGAAATATGACTTAATGTTAATGTTTATATAAATAAATCCATTTAAAACTATCTGAATCCATTTTTACAGAAATGTTTCTTCACAGATGTTTCAAATTTTAAGCTTTCCAGTGGTTCAAAGGAAGTCGTCCCTCCACTTCCTGTGCGTTTGTTTAGCATTAGCTTAGCATTAGCATCAACGACGACACGTGTTCATCAGAACAGTGAACAAGACAGAATCACAGACTTTAAATTAAGACGACGACATGTCTCCACTTTCTCCAGAAACGAAGCCAAAATATCTCGGATATGAACATTGCCATCTTGTGGTGATGACATCATTTATAGTCAGAGTCCGGGTTCTTTGGTTTGGTCCCATTTGCTAACGTGGATGGGGTTTATGACCTATACTGCAGCCAGCCACCAGGGGGCGATCCAGATGCTGTGGGAGCTGTCATGTCGTCCATCTTTGTTTACAGACAGTGAGTGGAAATTTTCTTTCGACGGAATCTAACTTTATGCTAGAAATATTCCACCTTTAAATTTGTATTAGACCTTTGTTACAGGAGCGTGTTTTATTTGTTACGTTAATACTGGGTTTTAGTTAAGAATCTACGATGTTTGTTTTAGATCCGTGCTCTCGACCAGCGTCGAGGAGCCGACGCTGCCTCCGGTGGCTCAGACGCAGCGTCACAAGCTGAAGGACCAACAGTACAAACAGGTGCGTCTACACAGGGGCAGTGACGTTGGCCCACGACGGGAACGAGTCCAGAGAAAACAGGACACGCCCCCAACTGTTGATCGCCAGAGTGATGCAGCCGATCCCAATGACATTCATCACCACACCTGTTTTAGCCTGCAGGGGGCGCAGAGGAGGTGGAAATTATTTCAACTTCATGGGTAAACCTGAATCGTCCTTTGACAAAACAAGCACTCACCATGTCGGACACCTTGAGGAGACCATAGGAGAAGACGATGGCGTTGGGAGGCGTGGCCACCGGCAGCATGAAGGCGAAGGAGGCGCTGAGGGTGCACGGGATCATCACGTACAGAGGGTTCAAACCCATCGACTGAGACTGAGTCAAACACAAACACGGACAAGCACGAAATCAAACTTCATCCAGCTGGCCATTAGCACATCAACCCCCCCCCCCCAGTGGACTGAACCACACCTCCATCCACCTGCTGCTTTACCAAAGCATAGTCCAGCTGCTGTTCCAGATGTTTCAACATGTACTCTGCCACCAACTCACTCACATCACACCAAGAACATTAACATGGAGAAGGGCTCGATTCAGTAGGAGCTTGTACACACTGTACACAGACGATGTGCGACTGTTACAGTGTGAGTACAGTGTGTGTATTTACGGTTGTCGTACCATGGAGGCCAGGATGGGCAGGAACAGTGTTGCCGTGGCGACGTTGCTGGCACACTCCGTGAAGGTGGCGACGAGGAGACAGATGACGATGGCGATGGCCCAGGGAGGGATCGACTGGAGGGGAGTCATCTGATCCCGACACGAGACGACTCCTACAAAAGACCCCACCAGGACACACCAGACACACACACACACACAGGAACACCACACACACAGGGACACACCCACACCACACACCCACACCCACACACACACACAGGGACACAACAACACACACACACAGGACACCACACACACACCACGACACACACCACACACACACACACACACACACACAGGACACACACAGACACAGACACACACACACACACACACACACACACACACACCACACACACACACACACACAGTTTTAAGAAATGTTTCAAATTTTTCTAAAGAAAACTAGTTTTTTAATTGTCAACACATTTTCAGAATAAAGGTTCACCTCGCTGCCTTTAGCCAGAGCGAAGCCTCCTCCGAGCAGCAGGACGATGCTCCACGGCATCTTCTCCTGAGTCACCTGCCAGGTGAGCAGAGGAGGGGCGGGGCCTCTCCTCACCTCGGCCTCTGATTGGACAAAGACATTTTAAGCACAGACCCTGTAGAGCGAGGACATTTTGACTGGTCTTCACCTAGGGTTAGGGCATAGGGTCGGTGTGTGTGTGTGTGTGTGTGTGTGTGTGTGGTGTGTGTGTGTGTGTGTGTGTGTGTGTGTGTGTGTGTGTGTGTGTGTGTGTGTGTGTGTGTGTGTGTTACCTGTGTCAGAGCTCCTCCAGCAGCAGAGATACCTCGGCAGCTCAGAGGGAAGAACAAACAACAACACAGCAACAAAGAGAGAGACGGTCGCATCAGTGACGAACTGGAGAGAGAGAGGGGGGGGGGGAGAGGAGAGAGGGGGGGGGGGGGGGGGGGGAGGAGACAGAGAGAGAGAGAGGGGGAGAGAGAGAGGGGGGGGGGGCAGAGAGACGGCGGCAGAAGAAGGGAGGTGGGAGGGGGAGAGAGAAGGGGGAACTCGTGTTTCTAAACGCGATGTAGTGATGAAGGTTGATGTCATTGGTTCACTTCCTGTTTGGTCACATGACGCATCAGTTGCTGAATGAGGTTTCACCACAGCGGTAGTTACCTCACGCCACACTGGAACCTTTACCTTCATCAAAACGACCAAAAAGACCAAGTGGTTGATGTGGGGGGGGGGGGGGGGGGCCTCCTGTGGAGACTGACCCGTCACAGTAAAGAAACGTCTCTGAGGTGTGAACCACGTCTCCTCCGCGACCTTTGACCCAGTAAACCTGGTTTACTGGGTCAAAGTTCTGGATTCAACAGGTCGACGCTGCTGATGAACTCGTTTGAACTCGTTTCCTGTGTTTGAGCTTCACATTCATGTTTGTTCAGAGTTTGTCCAGAAGCAAAGTTCATTCATTCCTCCTCAGCTGAACCTTTACACACAGACACACACACAGACACACACACAGACACACACACAGACAAACACAGACACAGACACACACACCACACAGACCACCACACACACACACACACACACACACACACAACAAACACCCACGACCACACAGACACACCACGACAACACACCAGACACCTCAGACAAACACACACACAACACCACACAGACACACACAACACACAGACCATGCACCACCACACACACACACACACACACACACACACACACACTCAGATCTGTACTTTTTATCGTAAACTCACTCGGCCTTGGCGTTGAAGATGTGAGTGGCCCAGCCATCCATGAAGCGGGGGTCTCGTGTGAACCATAGCGCCACCATGAGGAGGAAAAGCGCCAGGACACTGAATTCTCCATAACTCATCGGCCCCAGGCCGCGGTGCTCGTCCTTGATCACGTTGTACGCAGCTCGCTCCTTCTCTGATTGGATGGCGCCACAACCCCACGTCTTCCGCAGGCTGCGACATAACAGAACGTACGAATCTGTGAGCGATGAACACGTGGAGGATTTACTTTCTCACGTTGGGCTGATGCTGTCAGGGCGACTCACTTGCAGCCGACGTAGAGGAACTGCAGCCAGAACCAGGCGAGCGTTAGCATCAGCACCATGATCGGAAACGCGAAGACAAACCACGACGCAAAGTTGATCACGTCTCCGTTCTGAGGGAAGAGCCTGCAAGACAGGAAGTGGAATTTCACAGACAGGAAGTGTTGAAACTCAATCAAACAATGTCAGTGTGTCGTTCATGTGTGTGTCTGTCATCACTCACTGGCTCATCTGACCCATCAGAACCAGGTTCGGTCCAGTTCCTGTCAGCGTGGCGATGCCTCCGATGCTGGCGGCGTAACAAACGCTCAGCAGGAGGCCTTTACTCATCGTCCTCGACTCGTCCTCCACCTCGCTCACAACCTCCACCGGGGGGCAGCAGCTGTCCACACACACACGCACTGCCACACAACCACACCAGGTAACACATCATCAACACAACCACACAATGTTCACACAGAGACACAACATCCACAAAAGATGTTATTCATTATGTTTTTTAATCAAACAGCATGTAATTAAATGATGTTAATATTTTCACCTTTATTCTTCACAAACATTTTCTCATTATTTGACCTTTTTACTAAAAATGTAATTTTTTAAACAAGGTATTTTCTAGAAATATCACAATATTATTCTAGAAATATACATTTTCTTCCACAAAATACAATTTTCTTAAAATCTGTCCGGCCTTTGTGGAGATGCTCCTCTTCCTCGGCCGGTGACTCACCTGACGGAGGTTTGTCTTGTGGTTGGACGTCGTCTGTTTCACCCTCGGACGTCAGGTGGTGGTCGGCGGCCATGTTTTCTGGATCACTGATGGTTTTCCCTGAAGTGGAACCACAGTCGTTCTCTGGATCTTGGGGGAAGGTTCAGGGTCGACGTTGCCGTGGAGCTGGTCCAGGACGGCCTGGACGATGGGCACCATCATGGCGGTGGTGGCCGTGTTACTGATCCACATGGACAGGAAGGCCGTCACTCCCATGAAACCCAGCATCAACCTGCGAGACGGACAGGGACGAGACGCTGGAATCAACTAGAGGCAGCAGTTACTTTCGCACAATGCTAACGTGCTAACATGCTAAATTACATATTACAATCAAAGTGAAGCTGACGGGATGTGACACCGACTGTAAATCGAGACGACATGCCAGCTCCCCCTGGTGTCTGGCTGTAGTATAGATCCTAAACCTCCTCCATGTTAGCAGATGGGACATGGACCAAACTAAAAAAACAAGTAGACTTCAAGATTTCAGAGATTTTGGATGATATAAAAACAGGCTGAGACGTCATGATTGACATTTGAGACTGACTCAGGATTGGTCGAATGTGTATGGGGGCGGGACCTCGATACCACGGCTTCACTCCATCACTACTGCACAGACTCTGACTGTAAATGACGTCATCACGACAAGATGGCGGCTTTTGGCTTCACTCTTATACAACAGTAGGAAGTGAAGATGCGTCGTCCATCTTTGTTTACAGTCTCTGATCGGAATCTATTTAATTTGTTTCTCTTTTCTCGAGTGATGTTCAGTAACTTAAAACATTAACATCTGTGTTTTATTCTGAAAGGTCAGCTGAGCTCTTCCCGTATAATTGACTCAGTGTCATGTGAC
>CM031684.1:24527202-24564702 GCA_006182925.3 Reinhardtius hippoglossoides
CCCCCTCTCTCCCCAGTGTTATTCCCTCTCTCTCTCTGTCCTCCAGTGTTATTCCCCCTCTCTCTCCTCCAGTGTGTTTTATTCCCTCTCTCTCCTCCAGTGTTATTCCCCCTCTCTCTCCTCCAGTGTTATTCCCTCTCTCTCTCCTCCAGTGTTATTCCCTCTCTCTCCTCCAGTGTTATTCCCCTCTCTCTCCTCCAGTGTTATTCCCTCTCTCTCCTCCAGTGTTATTCCCCCTCTCTCTCCTCCAGTGTTATTCCCCCCCCCTCTCTGTTGGTTCTGTCGTTCTCCTGCTGAGTCGAGATCGTCTGTTCCCGAGAAAGCCCGTCGGAGGCTTCAGGTTAAAAGCCGGAAGCATCAGATCAAACCTCTCGACTCATTCACGTGTTAGAAATCAGTTTAAAATCAGTTTTGACTGGTTCCATATTTAATCCAGAGTAAATAAAAAGATTAGATGAAAATAAGAAAAGATGAAATAGTTTGAGATTGAGACTGAAACTGGATTTAAAGGTTTAATGTAAAAGACAGAATGAATGAACGAGTTCTGACCATAAACTATAAAAACCAAAAGTGAAGCCAATTCTTCCAATGCTATCGCCCCCTGGTGGATGCCTGCTCTAAGATAAACAAAAGTGTGTCAAAGATGGTTACTGTCATTTGAGGAAGTTGTTATCACACGGATGTTTGTTCAAGTGTCACGTGTCGCCATCTTTATTTACAGTGTGTGGTTCGATTCCTGGCTCCTCCAGTCGGCTGCTGAAGTGTTGTCTCTCTTTGCATCAGCGTATAAACGTGTGTGTTTGTACTTGTTACATTGTAACGTGTGTAAATAAAGAAAGTCGAATATTTGGTACGAAGATTAAAAGTTAGGAAAAGATTCATCAGAACGTTTTAATGTTCGGTTTGATCACATGGTTCCTGACAGTCCAGTCAACCTATCCTCTGCTGCCACCTGGTGGACGAGTGTGTGTGTGTCTGTCTGTGTCTCTGTGTGTGTCTCTATGTGTCTGTGTGCGTGTGTGTGTGTGAGTGAGTGTCTGTGTGCGTGTGTGTGTGTGAGTGAGTGTGTGTGTGTGTGTGTGTGTGTGTGTGTGTGTGTGGTGTGTGTTGTCTCTATGTGTGTGTGTGTGTGTGTCTCTCTGTGTGTGTCTGTCTGTGTCTCTGTGTGTGTCTCTATGTGTCTGTGTGTGTGTGTGTGTGTGTGTCTCTCTGTGTGAGTGAGTGTGTGTGGTGTGTGTGTGTGTGTGTGTGTGTGTTTTCTCTGTGTGTGTCTGTGTCTGTGTGTGTCTGTGTCTCTGTCTCTGTGTGTGTGTTTTGTCTCTGTGTATGTGTGTCTGTGTGTGTGTGTTTGTGTGTTTAGTTCAGTGGAGCTACTTGAATGAACCTTGTGTGTGTCAAACTCTCATGAATCAAAGTCACATTCAGATGTTGACAGAGCAGTTCATTCTGACTTCAGTGAACTCGTGTTGATGATTAACCATCAGCCTGTGGGGGGGGGGGGGGGGGGCAGTGGGTCTGTACACTGTCCAGAGGAGGTTCGTTCTCTACTCTCATTTGTTCATCTCCTCTGTTTCTCCTCGTCTGTCTCACCTCACACGGGGCAGGTGAGTTGATCTTTTCACAAACAGCTTCTTCACCGAGGCAGAGATGCTCAACATTTGCAGCTCTGCTAAAATAATTTACAAATCCTCGTGTTGAAGGTGATAATTCAGCACCTTGTGTTCATGGATATGAGCATGAAGCTCCACTTGAGAGGTCGTCAGGTTCATGTAGTTCAGTGAATTCTGTGAATCCAGTGTATCACAGCTCAGCCAAACCCAGGTTCTGAAGCAGCAACCTTGAGTCTCTGGGTAAACACAGAACCTCAGGTGACTCTGACCCGCTGGGACAAACCTTCCGTGTAGGAAGCCTCGTTAGCACCTGGACGGGTCGTCGGGTTGGGACGCACTCTTCAACCACAGAGGAAGAATCATGAAGACGATCCCAAGTGGACAAATGATACTTGTACAACATTCAGATCATAACAGGATACTTCTCAAAGTGTTTCTAACATTTCTAACATGCTACTATTAAAATGTTAGAATACCCATCAGGTGCACGTATGATATCCATTTGTCACTTCTTCATGTCAGTTCAGCAGAAATGTGCTGATGGTTTCCAGATGTTTTCTCGATTGAACGTGTATTGTATATATAACTGGTTGCAAAGACAAATCCAATACATGATCAGTAGTGAACAACAATTTACAACTAACGATTGACATTATTTCATTAGATCAGATTCAGATTCAGATTCAGATTCAGATTCAGATTCCTTTATTGGTCCCACACACATGCACACACACACTACATGCTGTTGACCCATACGTGTGAACACAGCAGGACACAACACCACAGTGAACACACACAGTGAACACACACAGTGAACACACACAGTGACACACACGTGACACCACAGTGAACCACACAGGAACACTCACAGAGACACGCACACAGAGAACACACACAGAGAACCACACAGTGAAACACACAGTGACACACACACGAGTGACACACACAGGAAAACACAGGGAACAACACAGTGAACACACAGTGACACACACAGTGAACAACACAGGAACATCACACAGTGACACACACATACACTGTGACCACCAGTGAACCAGCACACACAGTGAACACACACAGTGAACACACACAGTGAACACACGTGAAACACCCACAGTGAACACACACAGTGAACACACAGTGAACACACACAGTGAACACACACAACACACAGTGAAAACACAGTACACACGTGAACACCAGTGAACACACAGTGAACACACAGTGAACACACAGTGAACACACAGTGAACACACACAGTGAACACACACAGTGAACACACACAGTGAACACACACAGTGAACACACAGTGAACACACACAGTGAACACACACAGTGAACACACACAGTGAACACACACAGTGAACACACAGTGAACACACACAGGAACACACACAGTGAACACACACAGTGAACACACACAGTGAACACACACAGTGAACACACAGGAACACTGAACACACAGTGAACACACACAGTGAACACACACCACACACAGTGAACACACACAGTGAACACACCAGTGAACACACACAGGGAACACACAGTGAACACACACAGTGAACACACACAGTGAACACACACAGTGAACACACACAGTGAACACACCAGGAAACAACGTGAACACACAGGAACACACAGGAACACAACAGTGACACAGGGAACACACAGGAACACACACAGTGAACCACACAGTGAACACACACAGTGAACACACACAGTGAACACACACACAGTGAACACACACAGTGAACACACACAGTGAACACACACAGGGAAACACACAGAGCTGTGAATGTGTTGATGCTGTTTTTCAGGTTGGTTGTTGAGATGACGCTGCGTGTTCTTCTTCTCTGGTTCTGTCTGTTCTGTCTGTGCTGTCTGTGCTGCCTGGGACTGACAGTAAGAAGAACCTCCGTCTAGTAAAACTACTTTAAACTCTTTCCTCGTCTTTTCTTTGGTTTTTGAGGAACTGACGCTCACGTGTTCTTCTGTTTTGAGGACGATCCCAGTCCAGCAGCTCCAGATGTTTCTGGTCCTGTAGATGAAGAGGAGGAGACGGATCAAAGCTGTTCTGGAAATCAGTTCAGCCCCGAGCAACACAGGGCTCTAGGTGGCGCTATAGAGCGACTGGGTTTACGGTTTCTGGAAAATCTTCCTGTTGGTCCGGAGCAGCCGAACGTCATCCTGTCCCCTCTCAGTCTGGCCTTGGCCCTCGCTCAGCTCACCTTGGGTGAGTGTCAGGAGGAATCAGGAGGAGTTCACCAGCTGCTTCATCACATCCACGACACACTGAGACCAAGAAGAGCAGCACATGTTGAACACACGTTCATATTACACAGTCTTTATGGAACTGGACATTTTAGAAGCTCTTTGTTCAATTAGAATTTTCACTCAGGTTCTCGTAACGAGACAGAGAAGCTGCTGCTGAAGAGCCTCAACGCCAACTCTCTACCCTGTTACCACCATGTCCTGGGAAGCCTTGTACCTCATCTCAGCCACACCCTGGATGTGGCCTCACGCATGTACCTGAGACCAGGTTTGTGCTGATGAGCGTTGAACTGGTGACGGTGCTGAAGAGATCTGGTGTAAAACTCTTTTTATCCTCCTCTTCTCTTTCTCTCCCTCGTTCTGTCTCGCAGGATTTGAGGTGAAGCTGCCGTTTGTGCTGGACTCTCTGGCCAGGTATCAGCTACAGTCACAACAAGCTAAAGGCTAAAGGCTAAAGGCTAACAGGCTAACAGGCTAACAGGCTAACAGGCTAACAGGTCAAACGGGCTGAGAGGTTAATAACTTTACAGCCTCAGTCGCCATAAGCAACGACGGCTGATTCCTGAACAGCTGCTGGGGTGGACTGTAGTGACATCTGCTGGTCATTTTGGGAACAGCATGTTCTGAAAACAGATCAGCTCATAAAATAGCGGTGGTGAGATGAACTGTATTTTCATGTTAACAGGAATTCACCCTCGCAGCGAGCAGTGATATGGGATGTTTCTCTTACACTTACAGTAACTGATAGATGATGTATGTGTGTTGCATGTATGGTGTTTGTTATGGAAATAAAAAGGTGTGATTTGTTTCGCAGGTACCAATCACAGCCTGTTCCTCTGGTCTCTGTAGACGAGGTCAACCAATGGGTGGAGAACGCCACCAATGGTCACATCCCCGACTTCCTGGAGAGTATTCCACATGACGTGGTGCTCATGCTCATAAATGCTGTTTACTTCAAAGGTGACTCCTTCCACAGAAAAGCTCCCTGTGGTTGAGGAACAGGATTTGTGCTCTTGTCCAGCTCCAGAGGTTCAGGGCCAGTTGCTCATGATCTCTCTGTTAGTCTCCAGGTGTATTTCAAGCTTTAGTTGATCAGCTGCCTTGAGCTCCTCTGAAGACACATGGTTCTTCTTCATGGGCCGCTATCCGGCTCCCTGATGTCTTTCTAACCACAAACAAAGCTCTTTTCAGAGAATCCCTTAGTGCTGCTGGACCGGAGACATTCGATTTGACCTTCAAATGAAGACGCCGCTGAGCAGCCGGTTGTTATGGAGGTGATAAGCTCCTCCTCCTCTCTGTCTGACAGGTGAATGGCAGACTCGATTTGACCCCCAAGTGACCTCAAAGGGAGTCTTCTATCTGGACGGCCAGAACTCGGTGTCAGTGGACATGATGAAGTCTGCTCAGTATCCTCTCCGCCTCCTCGACGATCCAGAGCTGGAAGCACAAGTAACACCCACATACATGCAGCATCTTAGTGGAGTCACGAATTCAAGGCTTTTATAAATCAACTAATGAAGTTGTTTGAGTTTTTCTCAGAGATTTCTTACATTACAATGGATTTTATTCTTCTCTGTGCTCTGTTAAATCAGGACGTTCTGGTCTTTCAGTCGTCTGCCCGATGTCCTCACAGGAAAAAGTCTTCTTTTCTTTCTCGTGCAGGTTGCCAGTTTTCCCTTCAAGGGAAATACCAGCTTCTTAATCGTCCTGCCTTTGCCAGGGAGGGAAAACGTGTCATCAGTGCTTCCCAGACTGAATATCTCTGACCTCTATAGACGTCTACCTCAGGAGAAAACAATGCAGGTCAACTTACCAAAGCTGAAGCTGCATTACCACCACGAGCTCCAGGAGGCGCTGACCAAAATGGGTGAGAATTCTATCTCCTCTGAGCCAGAACAAACAATTTAGTGGTGGTGATGTCTTTCATTAGACTGAAAACAAGACCAGTCACTTGAACCACACACAGCTGATCAAGTAAATGACTTAGCAGTTGATTCTTGATGTTTTCGGTCTGTAACTCAGTTTCTCTCTGTCAGGCCTCGGTTCTCTGTTTTCAGGGCCCGACCTCTCTGGGATTTCCGACCGGCCTCTGAAGGTGACGGGTGTCCTCCATGCCAGCACAGTAGAGCTGAGTGAGGAAGGTGTGGAGGCGTCCGCCACCACGGCTGTGACCTCCGTGCGCTCCGTCTCCATCTTCTCAGTCAACTCCCCCTTCCTCTTCGCCCTCGTTGATGATGCGTCCCTGGTCCCGCTCTTCATGGGCATTGTCACAAACCCCGCCCCCAACAAAGACGCCATGCTCAATGATGATCCCCAGAGCAACAGCACCATGAGCGACCAGCCTGTGACGGACAGTGTCAGGGAAAGAGACATGAACAGCAAACACAGCAACGAGTTGCACAGGAAGTTACCGTCAGCGGAAGGCAGCCGGATGCAGCCATGCAGCGCCCCCGCTGGTGACAAAGAGCAGCTGCACAGTGTAAATGGACCGGAGGGCATCGGGCAGAAGACGGCACAAGACAACGAAACCTGCTCCAAACCGGTCGACTCTGCACCCAATTCTGAAACATTAGTTGTGTTTCTTGCTGAGGGTTCGATGCTCAGACTGAAATCTCTGTATATGAAGCTACAGGCGGCAACTAGTTAGTAAAACTTAGCATAAAACTAGAAATCTTGTTTGTTAATTCTCATCTAATCTATGCAAGAAACTGTTTAACTCGTTTCCCAAATGGTCCGATGTTTGGTTCAAAGTGAATTCAGATCCCCTTGGTCCTGTGTGGCTCAAGATGCAGTCAAATTACTGTGATCAGCAAGTTTTATATGAAAAGAAACAACAATTTGAAACTTCAGTCCCAAGTAAAGACGTTGACACACGTTAGTAAAGACGACTTTAACCTCTGGACTCATTTTGCTCAAAATTAAACTCACTTTAATTAACACTTGTCGGTTTTTTCTCTATATTTGGATTTTATTTTTTCTTGTGACGGCTCATATGGATCTGTAGCTCCCCCTAGAGATTTCTACTGGCTTCCCAGAGCCCTTCAACGGTCAGGGGCCCTTAGACTTCTGAAGTAGGCGTCCTGATGTCCACATGAAGGGGCCCTTAGGAGGGTTCAGGTGTAGGTTCAGGTCCAACAGGGGGTTCCCTGAGGATTCATCTGATTTATACTGTGTTTTTAGAGGTTCTCAGTATGTTTTGTGAAGGAGGCCCCGGGCCAGAGGGGCCCTTATCCAACTGAAACTCCAAAATGGTGAATATTTGGGCAGAAATCCAGTGGGGCTTCATTATAAGTGGTTTCTGACTTCATTGCAGTCCCAGAGTCGATCATAGGTTCTCATGAGGTCTCACTGGTTCTTTAGGTGGTTCCAGGTTCTGTACCTAGGGTTCAGAGGAGGAGTTCCAGGTTCTGGTTCTGGTTCTGAAACCAGAAAGGTGTTTGGAGCTTCACCAACAAGATCAGTTCAATTTCAACTAAATGCCTTAAGGAACAAACAGCAACACGTGGTTAAAGATGTGAGGATCTCGTGCTGCCGTCACTCAGAGAAGATTCTGGAACTGACTCTGGAAACTTTCATTCATCTGGATCCTGCAGCTCCTCTGCGCGGCCCCGGCGCTCGCCCCCGCTGCGGGCGCAGATCCACGAGCGACGCGTGGACGCGCCTGCAGAAAAACAGTCGGAGCGACGTGGATCCGGATCAGAAGTGAACTGAGCTGAACTGAACTGAGCTGAACTGAGCTGAGCGGATCTGAACTGAGCTGAAGTGAACTGAGCTGAACTGAGCTGAACTGAACTGAGCGGATCTGAACTGAGGTGAGTGTCGAGCTTTACAGCTGATTTCATTCTGTGTGAATCCTTCAGGCTCCAAGTGAAAAGCGAGTCAGTGCAGTTCGGGTTCCGGAGTGGTTCCAGCTGCAGACCTTCTCTAACCGACCTGCACAAGAAGAGGAAGCTTCTCTGGTGTCAGACACGAGTTCCTGCAGGAAAGTGAGGATCTGATCTTCTGCTGGATTCAACTCGTCATTCACATCGAACCGCTCGTTTCACTTGTGCTGTTTTTAAACCGGATCAGAACCACGAGCCTCGCGTCCGGGATCAGAACCACGAGCCTCGCGTCCGGGGTCAGAACCACGAGCCTCGCGTCCGGGGTCAGAACCACGAGCCTCGCGTCCGGGGTTGGTCCGAATTAAAAAATAAACTCTTTCTTCTGATTATTTCACTTTGAAGGTTCAGTTCATCTGTAACTGGATCAACTGAGGTTTCACACTGTGAATCTGTTTGAACTGGTTCTGGATCAGATTCTAACAGTGTGTGTGTGTGTGTGTGTGTGTGTGTGTGTGTGTGTGTGTGTGTGTGTGTGTGTGTGTGTGTGTGTGTGTGTGTGTGTGTGTGTGTGTGTGTGTGTGTGTGTGTGTGTGTGTGTGTGTGTAACCATGACAACCAGCTCCAGATGTTGCAGAAGAACAAAGGAACTTTGGGTGTTTGACCTTTTGTTTCAAACTTGTTTGTGTAAGAATGAAAAGCTTCAACTTTTCCTGCTCAGCTCTTTTTCTGACATGTTTATAAAGAAGGTTTTTGGATGAGGGCTCATTAGAGGTTGGAGGTTTGGATCCTGTGGGTTTTTACTGTAATTAAACAAAACACTGAGGAAAACATTGGTCGTTTGTCTCTGAAACTGTTCAACTCTCAGTATTTCCACATTCTCCTCCAGGTTTTCTCTTTACGTGAGATTGTGTTTAAAATGTTCCACGTGAACATGAAGTGTTCGGAGGAGAAAGACCTGAGTGATGAAGGCGTGGCCTCGTCTTCACCCTCCTGTGTGTGTGTTGCAGGATGAAGAGAACAAGCTTCCTGCTGATGTGTGGAGTCGTGCTGAGCTTCAGTCGGGCTCAGGTATCACATCACACACCACGAACGTGAGGTTGAACCAGAGCATCAGTGTTCTGGTTCTGATTCCTCACAGGAAGTGACCCTCACACAGTATATTTCAGTAAATACAGTAAAAGTATCTGAACTCTTCTCTGTCCTGTTTCCAGTCGGAGGGCGAGGAGACGACTGTGGAGGAGGAACATGTCGAGCTCTTCACCACACCAACAACTAAGTTGGGTGCCGCCACCTCCGACTTCGGCTACAACCTGTTCCGAGCTCTGGCGAGTCGCGATGCCACGACCAACGTCTTCCTGGCCCCCATCAGTGTGTCTGCAGCGCTGACCCAACTGTCCATGGGTGAGGACAAACACAAACTAAAACATCAGCAGACATTGAGTTACTGTACTTATGACAGGAAAATTACACACAGACACAAAGTTACTGATGTTTTAATGATCTCTGCAAAATGTTCCGTCTGAGTTCAGATTCCTGCTCCGTCAGCAGCTGAGCTCAGATTCTTCTACATCATAAAACCTTTCAAAACTTCTTTCCATGGAGCTTTTTCTAAAAATGTTGGCGAAGGAGGAAGGTTTGTTGCTGCATGATGGAAAAACCTCAAACCCACGACCCAGCAGCAGCTTCATGAAGAAGAAGTCCTCTCATTATTTGGTTGTAGAATCATTGTCTCCAATGGTTCAGGTGGAAAACATTTAGATCTTGTTAATCAACCTCTGACTGACAAACTGCTCAAAGTGACAAAGTGGAGAATTCATGTTTTATTGTATCAAAGCCTATGAGATATAAAATAAAACAAGATCACTATGTTTATGAAAATGGTTCAAATTCAAATGAGAAAATCATATTTATCTGAAACCAAACCTCAGTAAATGATCTGGTGCAGTGATAATGTTGCTGAGGCCGTCGGTCTGAGGTATGAAGACGCTCACAGGTTGGACCTCGTGTGTTGAGAACCTGACGTGTCTCCTGCAGGAGGCTCCGAGCCGGCGGAGCGGCAGCTGTTCCGGGCTCTGAGGTATCACACCCTGCAGGACCCTCAGCTCCACAACACCCTGAGGGACCTGCTGGCCTCCCTGCGCTCGCCTGGGAAAGGCCTGAGCATCGCTGCCCGTCTCTACCTGGCTCGACGTGAGTTCACCTGGAACCTGTGATAACTGTGCTTCTTCTTCCTCGTTTGGTTTATTGGTGGGTGGCCACCAGCGTCAAGGTGCACTGCCCCCGGAGGCGCTGTCACGCCAGGTCGATCAACGGGTCGGTTTTTGAGCAGCAAACAAGTGATTTCCAGGAAAAGAAAGTTATCTGGGAGGAATATACTGTAAAGACGTGGTATCAGACGGGTACTGTCTTGCGTGCCTTGGAACCTTCAAGGTGTTCACTTAATCTTGTTGTTGTGTTGCTGTGTTTAGGACTTCGTCTGAAGCAGGAGTTCTTGGCGCTCGTGGAGCAGCAGTATGGCGTTCGTCCAAAGGGAGTGCCGGTCGGAGCCAAAGAAGTGAAAGAAATCAACGAATGGGTGTCTCAGGAGACCGGCGGGAAGGTGCAGCGCTTCCTGGCCAAATCCCCCTCCCGGAACCCCTCAGTGAACCCTGTGAGCGCCGCCTACTTCAGAGGTGCGTCAGGGAGGTCTTCAGACTGGACATCTTTACATCCACAGTTTGACGCTGGTCAGATGAGGCGTGAGAATGACGACACGGTTTTCTGTTGACAGGGAGGTGGGTCACTCGCTTCAGTAACAGCGGAGTCATGGACGACTTCCAGGTGGACGGCGTGGCACCTGTTCGCATTCCCATGATGCAGCAGGACAACTATCCCGTGAAGATGGGAGCCGACTCAGACCTGAGCTGCACGGTGAGTGTTTTCTGCTCTGAAACATTTCATCTCTGAGATCTGTCCCGAACAAAGTTTCTCTGCTGGTCCACCAGATCGCTCAGATCCAGATGCAGAACGACGTCAGCATGTTCATCTTCCTGCCGGACGAGGTGATGTCCAACATGACGCTGCTGGAGGAGAGCCTGACCGCTGAGTTCGTTCAGGACCTTTCCATGACGCTGCTCCCAGCCCAGGTGTCCCTCACTCTGCCCACCCTGAGGCTCAGCTACTCCACCGACCTGCTGCCGCTGCTCAGCGACCTGGGTGAGTCCAGAACCAGAACCAGTCGGACTAGATTCATAAATATGGAAATTGTTTGAATACCAAACAAGTTATGAGGTTCAGTTTTGTCATGAGCCACTTACATATTTATATTTTCTTTGTGTTTCTACTCAACAACAAAATAGTTCATATCGCAAGTTCCATTTTCTCGGTTGAAGATCTGACGGTTTGTAAAAGGTTTATTCTAAAGACCTTTACTTCTTCTTCTTTGTTTTTTGATTCCTTTTTGCGTCTGTCACATGTTAGACTCTTAATCACCCCCCCACTCGCTCACAGGAATCTCCTGGTGTCCTCACATCACTCGGACAAAACTCTTCAGAAACTCTGCTGTCACTCGGACATTTGTGTTCACACGTTCGTAGAAACTCCAGAGGACGGTTTATACAGACGCTCTGATTGATGACACGTCTTTCATTGTGTCCGTCCCCCCTGTAGGTCTCACTGATTGGTTGGACAACCCGCAGCTGGAGAAGATCTCAGGTCAGGCCACCAAGCTCACCAGCGTCAATCACAAGGTCGTCATGGAGACCGCACCTGAAGGCAACCAGTACCCGGGCGCCACCTCGACATCCCACCCCTGTCATACCGGGTGGACCGCCCCTTCCTCTACCTGATCCGGGACGACGTGTCGGGGGCGCTGCTCTTCATCGGCAGAGTGGTCAACCCCAAAGTCCTGAGGATATAAGACACATTCCCATAATGCATTGCCCAGCCATTTACCCTTCACCTCAACCCTCAACCTTCACCTTAACCTTCACCTTCACCTTAACCTAACCCTCAACCCTCAACTCACCTCAACCTCACCTCAACCTTCACCTTAACCTCACCTTAACCTCAACCCTCAACCCTCAACCCTCAACCTTCACCTTAACCTAACCCTCAACCTTCAACCTAGAACCAAGTCTGAAGGTTCAAATAACACAAACAATAAGACGCCATAATTTCCTCTAAACTCAAATTCTCTTCATTGTCCTCTTCTCAGTTCCTAGGACGGATTTCAGGTGTTTGCTCCACGTTTGTGGCGGCAGACGTCTGTGAGGACATTTGATTTGATTTATTTTACTTTTCATGTTGAAACAAACACGTTGGCGTGATCATGTTAATCTGACAAGATACTGATGATACGAAGAAAGATGTTAGAAATATTGTCATTTGTTTTAAAAGAAATAAACACGACGATGAAACCACACGTGTCTCTTGTTATGTGAAAATAAAACAGGATGTGAGTTCACACCAACAGGAACATGTGGGAACATCCAGGCGAGGGGCGGAGCCTGTAGAGCAGCAGGGGCGGAGCCTGTAGAGCAGCAGGAGGCCGGACATGACGTATAAACTCTGCTGAGGAAAGATCAGTGTTGTTGTTTACAGCTCGTCCACACCGGCGTCGGCCCTCAGCACCAGAAGATCTGGAACCTCCTCGTGTTTCCAAGTGGACGTCTTCGTCTTCTACGTGTACGGCTCCTCTTCTTCATCCTGAGATGTTTGTGTTCTTCCAGTTTCACGTCGTCAGATTAGAAACCTCTCCACACGTCCACGCTCTCTGGGAAGCTTCCACACATCGTCCTGCTGTTTCCTCACATGGACTCACTCTGACATGTTACACACATGTTACCAGGAGGCTGCAGGAGAAGATCCAGAACATGTCCAGAGACACTGACTCTGATGTTTGTTCTCCACACAGAACCTCCAGAACATGTGAGGTCAAATGAAATAAAGACATCTGTAGCTGCAGAGTTGGGGGGACAGAGTTTCAAATAATTAAATAACTAACCCTCATCCAATAAGTCAACAGAGAATCAGAACAGATCCATGTCATAACCAGGAGGGGGAGCTGTACTCTCAATCAGCAGCTCCAGTCCTGAACTAAAACTCTTCAATGTTTGTTTTAATAAAATCCAGTTATAAATATAAATACATAACATAAATCTAGACATTACTATGAATATAAATATAAACATGATTATGAACATGAACATGAATCATAAACAGGCACAGACTGATTCAGAAGTTTTTCTGTGTGAACGTTTCTCCACATGCTCCTCCCACATTCCAGCAAACACTTTCTGCAGATGTGGAATTTACCACAAAACATCTGTTTTCACTCTGTTCCTCTGCTCCGAGTACAAACTCATTCAACTACGTTCATACAAAAAACACAACACACTTTGTTGAATGTAGTTTAAGATCTAAAGTATAATTGTGTAGAACTAATAATAATAAAATCACAAAACTAACTTAAAGTAAAAGTTAAATCAGCTGCAACATTAAAATGTCTCAGATAAAACAGATAAAGACAAACAAAAAACAAAATGAGACATTTACAAAGTGATGTTAAAAATAATTTTCATTATTTGATATCTGTTGATCAACACAGCTCAGTGTCCACAAGAGGGCGACAAACACTGAGGAAACTCCGTCAGATGATAACCTCTTTATATGAAGTCAATAACACGTCTCCTCACAATAAAATCCTCAGGGTTTCAAATCCGCAAAAACACATGATGCGTGTTTCATGTTGTTGCTGTGTTACACTTTATTCATCTGCTCGTCGTGTTTCTGACGACATGAAACTTGATGCTTCAGCATTTTATGATGAAGATTCTGGAGAAGACGTCTGAAGCCCTCACATGTTTCCTATGATCTAGATGTATTCATTAGATGAACCAGTTGTCTGTGGGTGAGTCTGTATTTTGTCACCAGATAAACTATGACTGGTTTTCACATCTTCGGTGTCTGGAGCTGAAGCTGCGTCAGAAGAACCAGAGACGAGAACCAGGCGACAGGAAACCGTGGGTCAGAGGTGAGGATCTGTTCAGCAGCTCTGACTCTGCTCGTCATGTCTGAGCCTGCAGATGTTCGTTGATCATCACAGGAATGTTTCCAACAGACAAACAACCCGAACAAGTTTCATCAACTTCCACTGAGACTGGTTTTAAGATTGAAGAGTTTTAATCATCATCATTACATAAAAAACCAGAAGCTTCTCTGTGATTGGACCAAAGTCCAGTGACAGTGAAGCCGACACAGAGATGGGCATTAAAACACTAAACATTAAGATGTTCTTGCGACTGAGAGAATGTCACGTTTGTTATGTTCTGAAAAATGTGACGTAGTCATAAAATGACCTGCAGTACCAACTGTGGCCACTACACCAGAATCCAGTCACTGCTCTGACACGCTGCGTTGAAATTTGATGCTGATTGTTAACATGCTAACGTCAAAATGCTAACATGCTGTTTACCCATAAACTAAATAAAGATGGACGACATGATGGCCCCCAAGCGTGAAGCCAAATCATCTCCATCGCCCCCTGGTGGATGGCTGCAGTATAGGTCATAAACCTCCTCCATGATAGAGGATGGGACATGGAACAAAGATGTTTCTGTCGTTTCAGCTCGTTCTCATCTCTCTGATGTTTGTTCAGTGTTTCTGATCAGTTTGGTTTGAATCAGTTATTTGATGATATAAAAACCGGCTGAGACGTCATGATTGACAGCTGAGACTGACTCCTGATTGGTCGAGTGTGTGTATGGGCGGGACCTTGATATCATTACATTACATTGAGCTGATGCTTTTATCCAAAGCGACTCACAATAAGTGCATCAACCATGAGAAACAAACAAGAATAGAGAAAATACAATTTCTTTAAAAAAGCAAAACTACAAAGTGCTATAAGTAAGTGACATGTAAGTGCTACTGAATTGTTAGTTTGAAAAAGTTATTGAAGGTATAGTCGTTAGAGGTGTGTTTTTAGTTTGCGGCGGAAGATGTGTAAACTGTCCGATGTCCGGACGTCACCGGGAGCTGGTTCCACCGTTTAGGAGCCAGGACACGGCTCCACCTGACGATCACTACAGCACAGACTGACTGTAAACTACGTCATCACCACAAGATGGCAGCGTTTGTATCTGAGATATTTCAGCTTCATTTCTGGGGAAAGTGGAGACGAGTCTGTGATTTACCGTGTTAGCATGCTAACACGTGCTAATGGATACTAAGTACAAAGTACAGCCGGGGCAGATGGAAATGTCCTTAGTTCTGAAACACATTTAATGACATTTCATCCTTTAGTTGTCAACCTCATGGTGGCGCTAGATGAAAAGTCACGAGAACAACAGAGTTAATGGTGGACGCTGTCGTCACTGGAGCCTCAGCGGTTGACTTCAATAAAATAAATTTAATGACATCATCGAGTGGCTTCAGATTTCACATTTGTTGAAGTAATGATTTTGGAGTTTTGCATTATATAAAAAATGGTATATTAACATGTAAAATCATCATATATGTGAGAATATATCAGCTTATGAACGAACACAGCAGTGATCAGACACTGGAAGATACAAAAATAAAACTCTTCGTCTCCTGACGTCAGCTGCTCCTTCACAGACAACTCAGCAGAAACACTGCAGCAGCAGCAGCTACGTCCACGTTCATCTCTGACCGTCTCCACTCTTCTCCTTCTTCTTCTTCTTCTTCTTCTTCTTCTTCTTCTTCTTCTTCTTCTTCTTCTTCTTCTCTTCTCTTCTCTTCTTCTCCTTCTCCTTCTTCTTCTTCTTCTTCTTCTTCTCCTTCTTCTCCCTCCGGCTCTCTGGTCAGACGTCCTCTGGTTTCCTTTCCTCAGGTCTTCACACCTTTTTCTTCTGTCCCTCTAGATGACAGAGCAGGTGTTTTCTGCTCCGTCACCAGCTCGTACTCTCCCTTCCTGTCCTCCTCTGGTTCCTGACGTCTGGTCGTCCGCCGCAGGACCACGATGGTCAACAGGAAGCAGAGCAGTCCGCCGCACACGAATACGACCTGCAAACCCAGAAACCTGCAAACACACAAACACACAAACACACAAACACACAGAGGGTCAGGAGTCTGAAGACGTCTGGAAATCCAGCGACAGGACAAACGGTTAAAGGACACGTGATGTTTTCTCATTGGCTCATAATGGGTTTTAGTTAAAGTCTGTGGAACAGGAAGCTCCGCCTCTTCTGCTCCTGAAGCTCCAGAAACCCCTCGGCAGTCTGGACCCTTCACACTGGGAGGGGCCGTCAAGCTAGTTACACCAGTAAAGTGAGAGGAACTGGAGGCTGTTGACCAATCACAACAGAGTTGACCAGCTGACCACTCAGAGCAGACTTCATCAGGAGGGGGGGGGGGGTCTTAAAGAGACAGGAGCTAAAACCAAGTGTTCGAGACAGAGGCTGAAGAGAGGAGCTGCAGCGATGGACAGTCTGAGGAAAGTGATTCTGAACATTATAGAATTAAAACATTTTACACTCACAAAACTTTAAATCATTAAGTCTCCTTTAATTCAGTCGGATTCCTAATTCAACTTGTAGCAGAAACACTTCTGTGTTGAAGACGAAGGTTTGAAGTTGAAACTAGTGACTTTGATAACTTTGAGATCTTCTCCTCAGACGGATTCTGTTTCACCGCTGCAGAAGACGATGTGATTCGCTGACAATCAAAGGTCAAAGGACAGAAAAGCTTAAATGTGTTCATGAACCAATCAAACGTCACCTCTAAATATCTGATATTATCACGTTTCAGTGTGTGTGTGCTCTTGTACAGATATCTTTGTGAGGACCAGTTGGAGCCTACAACCTACAAAGTGAGGACATTTTGGCCAGTCCTCACTTTGTGGACCCCCTCCCCCCCCCCCTTTAATGGACTTGGGGTTTAGAATTATGTTTAGGTTTAGGTTAAGGGTTAGGGTTAGGCATTTAGTTTGGATGGGGGGGGGTTAGGGAATGCATTATGCCAATTAGTGCCCTCACTAAGATAGCTGTACAAACGTGTGTGTGTGTGTGTGTGTGTGTGTGTGTGTGTGTGTGTGTGTGTGTGTGTGTGTGTGTGTGTGTGTGTGTGTGTGTGCGTGTGTGTGTGACGTGTGTGTGTGTGTGTGTGTGTGTGTGTGTGTGTGTGTGTGTGTGTGTGTGTGTGTGGAGCTCACCTCTGTCTGAATCGGTCCAGGTCGTAGTACAGACAGGACGTCTGCTTGTCGCACTTCCTGCCCCACAGGAGGCAGGTGGTGTCGATGACGCTGCCGTACAACACGGGGCCGGGCATGAACGCTGCCGCCACATGACACCGACAGGGAAACAAACCAGGACATGTAAAAAGGTTTGTGTTAGAAACTCTCTGCAGCTCATGAAGTCGAACAGATTCATGATCAAGTTCAACCTGCGTTGCGTTTCTTTCTTATTTTTGATTTCAGAATAAAATCAAAGTGTGAAAAACAAACCAACTTTTGCAATCAGATAATTAACAAATCACAAAATAATAGATTCTCAGTTTTTTAAAGAACGATTGATTCATTGAGTTTTATTCACTTCTTCTTTTCTAACAAGCAGCAGCTGTTCACACGGCGAGCTGCAGTTCGCTGCGCCACCGTGTCGACCAATCAGAGGAGGTCTGAACATGAAGGTTCATGGTGCTGAGGGAAATGTGTCTGAATAGAATTTTATTCTTAGACAGTTTCCCAGACTTGTGCTTTTATTCTCTTTCATTGAATTATTCACTTCTTTCATTTCTCAGACTTGTTTTCACTTTAATAATTAATGTTTTATATTTGATTATTTTATCCTTCTCTGTGTTTCGGCCTCTGGTAGTTTCCCCATTTCACTTCCTGTTGATATTGTCTTGTTGTGTGTGTGGACTTTGTGTTCCATCCAATGAGAAGACTCACCGAGCACTCGGAACAACATGTACTGAACTCCCACAGCAAAGGACTTGTCCTCTGTCGGCACCGTCCTGCAGCAGAGACACAAACACCAGGTTCACAGAAGGTGATGAAGATGATGAAGATGATGAAGCAGAGACACATCACGTTGGTTCAGCTTCTTTAAAAACTTCTCTTCTCACTTCATCTTTCACAACTTTTCACTTTAGACACCAAAAGGAAATAAACTCATCGAGAGGGAGATCGTTTATTGAACTGTTGGAACCAATAAAACGTATTAAATAAAAAAGCTGAAATTATGTCGGGAAAAACCGAATATTCATTTAGCTTTAGTTTGTCTTTGTTGTTTTTATTTTATTTTCCCTACTTTTTCCTCCAGTGGGTCAAACTTTAAAACGTCACCTTTTTTATTGGTTTTAACTTGAAACTTGAAATTCTTAAATCCCCGAGCTGAAAACACACGAGTCTGTGAAGGCTCCCCGGCAGTGGATCATGATGGAGAACAGGTGAAGCTCAGCTGTTCGTCAACATGGACGAGTGAAATGAAACAATCTGAGGTGAGTCAATTAAAAAGTTTCCTGTCTGTCTCCTCAAAACTATATGTTTGTGTATTTCAGCTGTTGGACTTTTTCTGATCTTTAATTTGTTTTGATATTCTAAATTTTTCGTCTTCAAGCATTAAAAGTTTTTGAAATGAGATGAAATCTGTTGTGACGGGAAACTGATAATTCACAAACAGAGTTTCAGGAGCTGATCTGAGCTTTGAAATGAAATATGACTTAAATACGTTGTGGCTTTGTACCTGAGAATCATGATGTATGACGGCGTCTGAGAAAAAGCGGCGATGAAGCTGGTGATTCCCAGAAGAACCATGAAGGGGCGGAGCAGGTGGGCACATCCGCTGCCGCAGGTTCCAGGAGCCGCGTGTCCGAGACCGGGGACACATCGACACTCAGTGTAGTTCTGTAAAACCAGGACACGACACAGAGTCAGACCTCGACAGGAAAACAGAAGAATCCCATTGGCTCTTAGTCGAGGGATCCAAGCTAACGTCTTGTTGCTCTAAAACCATTCGTCCTCCCCGAGTCACTGTGTGAGTCACTGTGTGAGTCACTGTGTGAGTCACTGTGTGAGTCACTGTGTGAGTCACTGTGTGAGTCACTGTGTGAGTCACTGTGTGAGTCACTGTGTGAGTCGAGGGAGGATTTCACAGTAAAACGATTCAAAAACACTGACAGTGACTTTGTAGTTGGTCCGCTCCACCACGCTGCAGCCGGCGTGACACGGGGACCTGAACTCGACCCCGTCTGAACCGCACACCGGGTTGAAGACGTCCTGAGGACAACCACAGCTGGAGCTGCACGGCAGTGCATCAGGGCTGAAAACACACACACACACACACACACACACACAATCTAAACTTTGACTTTTGGAATAACCTGCAGCTGTGGAACATTCCAAAGTAGAAGATGTGTTTGTTGTAACTTTATTCTCGATTAAAATCAGTTCCCGTCCAGTGATGACATCACTCCCTCGCCTCCCCCGACAGTAGAGAAACTTCCCTTTTTGCAATAAAAATCATTCATGAAGAAATGAATCCCCTGCTGTGAGTAAGGAGGCGGGGTTTATCACAGGGTCAACATACAACAAACCAGACGACGCCAGAGGAAACCCACGCTAACACTCGGAGACCATGCAAACTCCACAGAACGACTCCGGCTGAACCTGGTTTCTGTTCCATTCAGGGTTTGATTTAGTGTCAGCTGAGGAACAGACTGATGTTCGTGACGTACCCCGGAGGAAAGACACCGGCGACCCTCTGGGTGGAGCAGCCAATGAGCAGCAGCGGCACGGAGGAGAACACGCAGAGCAGGATGGCGATAGTGCACAACTTGCTGGCTCCACTGACGGAAAGATTCAACCTCCGCATCAGGACTCCGCCCAGGATGGTGCCCAGCACTGCCATCGGGATCCCGACTCCTCCTGAACCAACGACACAAAGGAACAAACGTGTCAGTCGCATTTTAAACTCTTTCTCTGCTGTCACACAAACAAAAGATTCATCCTCACAACCACTGTTCCACCGAGGCAGTTCGAGGGTCGGTCAGAGCCAGTGTCTGATCTCGAAGTAAGAAACTCTTAGGGGGGATAACCGTGACCAACAAGTCCAACAAGACCAAACTAAACTTTGTGATCGCCTTTAAAAAAACAGAACTTGTGTCGCGTGTCGTCTACAAAGAAGATTGAATATTTTGAACTTGGTCCATTGAGGAGATAAACTGGAGACGTGTCGACGTTTACAGTGACGTGGTGATGTGGTGTGAACCAACTCCGAACCGGCACCTTGGTCAAGCAGGGGAACCAGACCCATGGGGACGCTCACCTATCATCATGGTGGAGAAGGGGATGGTCTGACTGAACTGTCTCTCGATGAACTTGGCCATGAAGGTGGCGAGGCCGGCGAGCAGCGCTGCCAGGTTGACCTGCGCCAGAACCACCAGCAGGAAGATGGGACTCTGCAGCGTCCGCAGAGCGATCCGAGGAAAACCTGGAGGATGAAGAGTCATTTCACTCAAGTTACCACGACTGCAATGTTCAAGTAGAACATGGATTTGAACCAGTTAGTCTGGATGAACACAAATCGTAAAGCGACAATAAGTCGTTTCAAACAGAACTACAGATTTCTTTAGGTTTGAAAATATCAAGAACTCAGCTACAGATAAATACACAGATCTGGTGATTTGAGATGATTTAACGTGTAAATATCTTTAAAAAGCTGCTGATAAAAGTCTGACTCTCGTTCAGGGTCGATGACCTTTAGTGGTTTGTTCATCAGACAGAAAAACAGAAGAGGAAAAGAAGACTCTTACTTTTGAGGAACTGAACGAGGGAGAGATGCTGCTGTTCGTCCGGTTTGGACTCTGCATCGTCGGCTCCGTCCTGAACAAAGGAAACAAAGCATCACAGACGCCGGATTTGAAACCTCTGAGTCTGCAGCTGCTATCAGGAAGTCTGCCTGAAGGTGACAAATGTGTCCTCTGAATAACATGTGAGGTCCAGACACTGCAGAGGAACTTCTCTTCATGTTGGTGCTGAGGTCAAAAGCTTTTGGGTTCATATGTTGAGCGTGTTATCAAACAGCTGCTTGTTTCCATAGCGACAGGATGTTTGTGTCTCATGATCGGTCTCTGGCCAGTGTTCCTCTGTGTTTGAGGTGTGAGGACACTCAGGAGAACATCAACATCTCATCAGGAAATCGGACACAACAATAAATGATTCCCTGAAATGAGAGAGTGAAGCTCGAGTGTAAAAGTGAAAGAGCTGCAGCTCAGACTGGTGGGGGGGGGGGGGGGGGGGGGGGTGGGGGGGGGTGATGTTGAGCAATCGTTGGACGTCGGTTTATTTTTCTTCTGCTGATAAACGTGTTGGAGCTGAACTTTCTCTTTCTTTGACAAACAAACTGAACATGTTTGAACTCGTTGAGACTTCAGATGACGAACATGTTTGTTACCATGGCAACAGGAACTCAGCTGCTGCTCTAACAAATCCACCAAACTCTTGACTTTTAAAGTTTCCTGCTGATTATTGGAGATAAACTCTGTTTTTTAATAACTTCTGAGTCTTTTGAACTTGTCTCGAGTTCCACACTTCTCACAGGAGATGGAACCCATCACCACCGTATCTCACCATGGACAGAAAGTCCTCCTCAGATGGAATGAGTTCTGTCTTGGGCCATATTTCACTGTTCCACTAAGTTTCATTAGAATCAGAATCATGAGGAAACTTCAGTTAGAATGAACCTGGTCTCGTTAGTCCTCACTAGACAACGTCTGACCTCTCTGGGCATGGCTCTGGGGAAGAAGAGGTACGGCAGCGCCGCGAGGAAGAGGAGGCCGGACGCCACCAGGAAGCCGAGCCACCAGGCTCCGACCCAGCGAAGGTCTCTGGAGTCCAGCCGGATCTCGTCTGGAGCCACAACACAGATCAATCAATCCGTCATCAATATAATGATCAGTCAATAATCAACAGCTGAGAAAGGTTCACCAGGTTTTCTGCTCGATCAGATATTAATACACAGAATATTCATTTGTATTATTATTGGAACATGAGACAAAACTTCAGATCCTGATTTCACTGAACTGGTTTAACAAGAGTTTTTATTTTCAAACAATGAGCTGAGATGTCAAATCACACACACACAGACACACACACACACACAGACACACACACACACACACAGACACACACACACACACACAGACACACACACACACACACACACACACACACACACACAGACACACACACACACACACAGAGACACACACACTCACAGACACACACACACAGAGACACACACACTCACAGACACACACACACACAGAGACACACACACTCACAGACACACACACACACACACACAGACACACACACTCACAGACACACACACACACACACACACACACACAGAGACACACACACTCACAGACACACACACACACAGACACACACACACACACACACACACACACACACACACACATACACACAGACACACACACACACACAGAGACACACACACTCACACACACACACACACACAGACACACACACCACTCGACCACCACTCCACACAGACAATCAATCCCATCAATAATGATCACACAATCAACAGCACAAATCACACCACTGCTCACAGAATAACACAAAACGATTATAGACATGAGACACAACTTTAGATCCGATCACGAACTACAGAGTACAAACAATACAGACAACACACACACAGACACACACACACACACAGACACACACACACACACACACACACAACACACACACACCACAGACACACACACACACACACAACACACACACACACTCACGACACACAACACACACTCACAGACACACACACACACACACCACACACACACACACACACACACACACACACACACACACACACACACACACACACACACACACACACACACAACACACACCACCACAACACACACACACACACCACACACACACACACACACACACACACACCACACACACACACACACACAGCATTAACCATCATCAAACTGTGACTGACAGTCAGCTCAGTGTGTCCTCACCTGTGGACAACTTGTCAAAGTCCACGTAGAATCTCAGCATCAAGGATCCGGTGATGAAGCCGAGGGCCGGACCGATGGACGTCACCGCGAAGAGGATTCCTGGAAACACAAGCAGCTGCTGTGAACACACAGTCTGAGGAAAGAGCTTCTGAGCAGGAAACATTTTACAGTCATAACACTTATTCAAATCAACCTGAAGATGAACAGAATGTTTCCCTATTAAAACACAGGGGTTTCCTCAGTGGATCAGCTTCAGACCAGCAGACCTGAGGTTCCTCAGGCTGGTGTGAACCTGCAGCGTCGCTAACATCAGCCCAAAGGGAGCTTCTCACAGTGAGTCAGTCCACTGAGGGACCGGTGCTCCAGATGTTCCACATGTTCCAGAGTGTTTCACTGGGTTGAGTAATAACTGACAGAATCTGTTCATGAACTACTGGACTTCTTTCTTTGTGGCTGATGTTCAACAACCTGCTCCTGAAGAAGCTTCACAGAGAAGCACGTGAATGTTCTGTGTTTGGAAACTGGGCCGTCGTACCGAGGTAGAGCGGGGAGTTCCTCTTGCTGGCGTGGTCGTCGATGTAGGAGATACCGAAGGGCTGAATGGGAACGGATGCAACCCCCAGCAGCAGCTGAGCCAATAGCAGCAGAGGGTACACCCTTTCCTGGGCGGGACTCTGCTGCCGGCTGCAGCTCTGATTGGATGAGGAGGTGCTGAAGGCGACCGTTGATTGGCAGAGGCCTGTGCTGTTAGGACTGGAGGCTGCTGGGAAACAGAGGCTCTGTCAGTTTCTGGCATCAAGTTTCTAAACCTGGTTTAGGCCTGATGGATTCTAAGACCTGATGGATTCTAAGACCTGATGGAATCTAAGACCTGATGGATTCTAAGACCTGATGGATTCTAAGACCTGATGGAATCTAAGACCTGATGGAATCTGAGACCTGATGGAATCTAAGACCTGATGGATTCTAAGACCTGATGGATTCTAAGACCTGATGGAATGTGAGACCTGATGGAATCTGAGACCTGATGGATTCTAAGACCTGATGGAATGTGAGACCTGATGGAATCTAAGACCTGATGGATTCTAAGACCTGATGGAATCTAACACCTGATGGAATCTGAGACCTGATGGATTCTAAGACCTGATGGATTCTAAGACCTGATGGAATCTGAGACCTGATGGAATCTAAGACCTGATGGATTCTAAGACCTGATGGATTCTAAGACCTGATGGAATGTGAGACCTGATGGAATCTGAGACCTGATGGATTCTAAGACCTGATGGAATGTGAGACCTGATGGAATCTAAGACCTGATGGATTCTAAGACCTGATGGATTCTAAGACCTGATGGAATCTGAGACCTGATGGAATCTGAGACCTGATGGAATGTGAGACCTGATGGAATCTGAGACCTGATGGATTCTAAGACCTGATGGAATGTGAGACCTGATGGAATCTGAGACCTGATGGATTCTAAGACCTGATGGAATCTAAGACCTGATGGAATCTGAGACCTGATGGATTCTAAGACCTGATGGAATCTGAGACCTGATGGAATCTGAGACCTGATGGAATCTGAGACCTGATGGAATGTGAGACCTGATGGAATCTGAGACCTGATGGATTCTAAGACCTGATGGAATGTGAGACCTGATGGAATCTGAGACCTGATGGATTCTAAGACCTGATGGAATCTAAGACCTGATGGAATCTGAGACCTGATGGATTCTAAGACCTGATGGAATGTGAGACCTGATGGAATCTGAGACCTGATGGATTCTAAGACCTGATGGATTCTAAGACCTGATGGATTCTAAGACCTGATGGATTCTAAGACCTGATGGAATGTGAGACCTGATGGATTCTAAGACCTGATGGATTCTAAGACCTGATAGAATCTGAGACCTGATGGAATCTAAGACCTGATGGAATCTGAGACCTGATGGATTCTAAGACCTGATGGAATGTGAGACCTGATGGAATCTGAGACCTGATGGATTCTAAGACCTGATGGATTCTAAGACCTGATGGATTCTAAGACCTGATGGATTCTAAGACCTGATGGATTCTGAGACCTGATAGAATCTGAGACCTGATGGAATCTAAGACCTGATGGAATCTGAGACCTGATGGATTCTAAGACCTGATGGAATGTGAGACCTGATGGAATGTGAGACCTGATGGATTCTAAGACCTGATGGAATGTGAGACCTGATGGAATCTAAGACCTGATGGATTCTAAGACCTGATGGAATGTGAGACCTGATAAAATCTGAGACCTGATAGATTCTAACACCTGATGGATTCTAAGACCTGATGGAATGTGAGACCTGATGGAATCTGAGACCTGATGGATTCTAACACCTGATGGATTCTAAGACCTGATGGATTCTAAGACCTGATGGAATGTGAGACCTGATAAAATCTGAGACCTGATAGATTCTAACACCTGATGGATTCTAAGACCTGATGGATTCTAAGACCTGATGGATTCTACCAAGACATACTGATGGATTCTAAGACCTGATGGATTCTGATGATCTAGACTGAATGGATCTAGACCTGATTGGATTGACTAAGACCGATGATGTGTGAATGTGAGACCTGATGGATTCTAAGACCTGATGGATTCTAAGACCTGATAGAATGTGAGACCTGATGGATTCTAAGACCTGATGGATTCTAAGACCTGATGGAATGTGAGACCTGATGGATTCTAAGACCTGATGGATTCTAAGACCTGATGGAATCTAAGACCTGATGGAATCTGAGACCTGATGGATTCTAAGACCTGATGGAATGTGAGACCTGATGGAATCTAAGACCTGATGGATTCTAAGACCTGATGGATTCTAAGACCTGATGGAATCTAAGACCTGATGGATTCTAAGACCTGATGGAATCTAAGACCTGATGGAATCTAAGACCTGATGGAATGTGAGACCTGATGGATTCTAAGAAATGATGGATTCTAAGACCTGATGGAATGTGAGACCTGATGGAATCTAAGACCTGATGGATTCTAAGACCTGATGGAATGTGAGACCTGATAAAATCTGAGACCTGATAGATTCTAACACCTGATGGAATCTAAGACCTGATGGAATGTGAGACCTGATGGAATCTGAGACCTGATGGAATGTGAGACCTGATGGATTCTAAGACCTGATGGATTCTAAGACCTGATGGAATGTGAGACCTGATGGATTCTAAGACCTGATGGATTCTAAGACCTGATGGAATCTGAAACCTGATGGATTCTAAGACCTGATGGAATCGTCTGAGACCTGATGGAATCTAAGACCTGATGGAATGTGAGACCTGATGGAATCTGAGACCTGATGGATTCTAAGACCTGATGGAATCTAAGACCTGATGGATTCTAAGACCTGATGGAATCTGAGACCTGATGGATTCTAAGACCTGATGGAATCTGAGACCTGATGGATCCATGTACGGATTCAGTTCACACTAATAGGTCAGAAGACAGGAGGTGGTCTCACAGCTGGTGTAGCTGCCGTAGTCGTACAGTCCGCTCAAGAAGTGCGGCAGCGCCATCAGCAGCGAGGCGAGGCCGGCCAGCAGAGCTCCGCCCCCGATGAACCGCGGCCGGTGGACTCGACTCCCGAAGAAGCTCACAAAGATGATGAGAATCGTGTTTCCCACCTGAAGACAAGAGTATTCATCAGTATTATGACAGTAACATGAAAGAGGTTCGAACTCTCTCTGTTTGTGGCTTCAACACCATGAATGAGCCACGTTTCCCCCTGGACCAGTGAGTCTGGATGGGTCTGAACAGAAGGCTGCGGGGGAGGAGCCTCCACTGAGCACCACGGCAAAGAGGAGGAGCTACTGTCTCAATGAGTCTACTGAACAAAGGAGTAAACCCCCGCTGTGCATCACATGTTCACACAGTTCATGATCTGAGACGGAGGATGTTTCTGAATGTGTGTGGACCGACCTCGTTGAAGGCGGCGAGGAGCCCGGACTTCTGGCTGGAGAGGCCATAACGTCTCTCGATGGTGGAGATGGAGCTCTTCATGTAGCCTGACACCAGCAGCTGGGCCAGCTGCAGCAGACTGTGGCACAACACAAAGAACTGAGGAGTAGGAGGAGGAGGAGGAGGAGGAGGAGGAGGAGGAGGAGGAGGAGGAGGAGGAGGAGGAGGAGGAGGAGAGGAGGAGGAGGAGAGAGGAGAGGAGGAAGGAGAAGGAGGAGAGGAGGAGGAGAGGAGGAGGAGGAGGAGGAGAGAGGAGGAGCAGGAGGGGGGAGGAGGAGGGAGGAGGAGGAGGAGGAGGAGGAGGAGAGGAGGAGGAGGAGGAGGAGGAGAGGAGGAGGAGGAGGAGGAGGAGGAGAGGAGAGGAGAGGAGGAGAGAGAGGAGGAGGAGGAGAGAGGAGGAGGAGGAGAGGAGGAGGAGGAGAGGAGGAGGAGGAGGAGGAGGAGGAGGAGGAGGAAGAGGAGGAGGAGGAGGGAGGAGGAGGAGGAGGAGGAGGAGGAGGAGGAGGGAGGAGGAGAGGAGGGAGAGGAGGAGGAGGAGGAGGGGAGAGGAGGGAGGAGGAGGAGGAGGAGGAGGAGGGAGGAGGAGGAGGAGGAGGAGGAGGAGGAGGAGGAGGAGGGAGGAGGAGGAGGAGGAGGGAGGAGGAGAGGGAGGAGGAGGAGGAGGAGGAGGAGAGGAGGAGGAGGAGGAGGAGGAGGAGGAGGAGGAGAGGAGGAGGAGGAGGAGGAGGAGGAGGAGGAGGAGGAGGAGGAGGAGGAGGAGGAGGAGGAGGAGAGAGGAGGAGGAGGAGGAGAGAGGAGGAGGAGAGGAGGAGGAGGAGGAGAGGAGGAGGAGGAGGAGGAGGAGGAGGAGGAGGAGGAGGGAGAGGAGGAGGAGAGGAGGAGGGGAGGAGGAGGAGGAGGAGGAGAAGGAGGAGGAGGAGGAGGAGGAGGAGCAGGAGGAGGAGGAGAACCAATTTGTCAGTGGGGTCTGTTCATTGCAGGTTTTTATCAGATTATTAAATGTACACAACAGACTGGGACTTAAAAAGAAAGTGTGTGTGAGTTCAGAGTTTTGTGACTTGTTGTGTTGAGAGGAAATGTTTCCATGTCGTGAGAGAACAATTCCAGGATGGACCTCAGGATGTGAAGTGTCTCCACGGACCCGTCAGAAATCTGCACTGGTGTCACTTCTGTGTCTCCTGGTTGTGTTGATGTGTTGATGTGTTGATGTGTTGTTGTGTTGATGTGTTGTGTGTTGTGTGTTGATGTGTTGTTGTGTTGTTGTGTTGTTGTGTTTTACAGTGGAATCACAGCGTGGCAGTAAAGCTGATTCTGATCATTTAGAGTCAAATAGACCAGAAAGCTACAATCAAACACAGTGTGATTGACAGCTAGTACCGTCCAATGGGTGCAGGTGTCAGGCTCCACCCCCGCTCCTCCAAATATGATTACTTCTGGTTACTTACCACCACAGACCCTGGATCAGTGACGGGGTCAAGTTCAAATCCAAATCTCTGAATCAGTAAATGTGCACGTGATGTTAGATTCGGAATCTGTGACCACGACCCGGCTCTAACGCCAGCGTCATGAAACCGTCTTTCTCTCTGTCCACTTCCTGGATCACTGGACATGAGACACACACCTTGATGCTGTGGAACACACTCTGAGGTCGAGCCCGGGGTCGTGACCCCGAGGGGTCAGAGGTCACCTTGACTTCATCCACCCCCATGATTCAGTTTGTAGCAGAAGTGAGCCTGTAAAACACACACAGAGACACACAGAGACACACACACACAACACACACACACACACACACACACACACACACAACACACCACACACACACAACACACACACAACACAGGGTTTTAACAACATGAAGTCAAACATGCTTCTGCTGCAGGAGCAACACAAAGTGTAAAACACTGAACGAGCTCAGTGTTTAAACACAGACTGAAAAGAGTGTGAAGTAAAAACCAGATGAATAACAACTGTTCCTTCTTATCCAGTTAAATCAGTTCAATCTTTCCTGCTGGGCGGGGGGGGGGGGGGGGGGGTCAACATAACCAACCACAGGCCAACAACAACATGTTGTAACATGTGCAGATTCTCACCGAGTCACTTCTGAGACAAACAGCTGTCAAATGTTAATGCTCAGGATCTGGAGGAATATTTCATATTATCATCATTTAAACAAGCTACAAACTGCAGTTTAGATTAAATCCTCAGAGACTAAAAGACAAAGTGACTCTTGTTGCTGTAAAACACATGAAATGTACAAATAATGATTCAGATTTCACTGAAGCAACACGTGTTCATGTGTCTTTAAACTACGTCTTGGTTTGGATTCAGATTCAATCTGTGCACAAGCAGTTAATTATTAACAAGCCAAGAACATTACCACAGTCCAACCAGAGAGTGTGTGTGTGTGCGTGTGCGTGCGCGCGTGTGTGCGTGTGAGTGTGTGTGTGTGTGTGTGATACAGAGCGTGAATGAACCAGAGCTTCATCACAACACAACATAAGTTTTTCTTTCTTCCTTCAGGTTTAAACTCAAAGTGACTTTGTGACATTTAGAACAAACTTATTAGAAAGTAGTAGTTTTTAAAACAAAGTATAAGTATCACACTTCTCTCTGTGACTGTGTTTCCGGTGCGTCTGGATGAAGCTGCATTAAAGTCCTTTCTGGAAGTGAGTAGCAGGACAGAAACCTTCTTTGATCCAGAGGCAGCAGGAGAATCAACAAATCACTTCATCAGTTTAACGTGTGTGAAGCAGCAGAAGTTTTCAGACTCACTGTGACGGCAGCTGCAGATCAGATCTCTGCTTCCTCCTTTCACTTTGCTGCATAGTTTCAAACCTTCAGCGTCGACACTCCACCGCCCCACCGCCGAGGAGGAGGAGGAGGAGGAGGAGGAGGAGGGGGAGGAAGCAGCTGGAATTTGACCTGGAAGCAGGACAAAAAGAGGAAGAAGTCTGATCCTAAATCTGATTTAAACAGGTTTTACCACCAAAAGTAAATGAATCTGCTTCAACAGCTAAAGATTCTTTTGCTCAAACTTGTATCTCAGTCTTTCACTTGTTATTTTTATCTTTTATAAGGAGCAGTTCGTTAGCCTGGTGCTCGCTTCACAATGTTGACTTAGCAACCTTAGATCCTGTGGAGCCAGCGGGTCTCACCCCCCCAGCCAGAGACCAACATTCACACATTTGATTCACACAACAGAAGTGTCTTCTGGCTTCTGGCAGCTCAGCTCTCTGCTCAGTCTGTGCTGGTCCCTGTGGAAGTTCTGCTGCTGCTCCTCAGACCTGACGAGGAATCAGCTGTGAACTGACTCCACAGACACCTTAGCTTCTAAAGCTAATAAGCTAACATTAGATAAAGCTCGATACTGACCATCAGACCAGATCAGACCAGACCAGACCAGACCAGATCAGACCACCAGACCAGACCAGACCAGACCAAATCAGATCAGACCAGACCAGATCAGACCAGATCAGACACCAGATCAGACCAGACCAGATCAGACCAGATCAGACCAGATCAGCTGCCTGAAGACGACGTCACCTCTTTGTTTCTCTGTTACTCAGATGATGCCGAGTGACGAGTGTTAGTGTGTGTTTCTGTTTCTGTTCATCAGAAAACATCCTGCAGGAATTTACAGACAGAATTTCATCAACAGAATATAAATATATATATATACCTGTATTTATATAATTTCTTTGACTCTCATGTTCCTCCACAGAGAAAAGCTGAAGCTTTAGTAAGAATCACTTCCTGTAGTGTTACACATGAAACATCTGGAAAAGTGAGTGAAGACGAGCGACGAAGAGTCGACGCTTCAGATGTTTCCTCATATCAACAGGGCGACATCTACTGGCCACAATGTGGAACTGCCAAGTATAAACCTTATATCAGTATAATTATTCTGTACCTTTGTCATATTGACTGTAAAGACAATCAGGATATTTTATGCATCAAATGTTGATTATTAAATGAATTTCAGTTAGAAAACAGGAAACATCTGAAGGTCTCCGTCCACTTTCCCTTTCTGGGACGTCCGCTCTGTGATTGGCTGTTCGACTCTGGCTTTTCTTTCTTTTTAAAATCTATTTTATTTCGGACAGAGAGCGCGAGCGAGTTTAAGTGACCTCTAGTGGTCGTAGAATGAAACATGGTATAAAGGAGGTGTGTGTGTGTGTGTGGTGTGTGTGTGGGGGGGGGGGGGGGGGGGGGGGGGGATTGATGAAACACTGCGTTTCTGGATCTTTTTCTTACAGTAACCATGACAACGAACGTCCTTTAATCTCATCGGAAGTGTCAATTTAACTGAATCAGCATCGTCTCCTGAACCAATGAGACGCTTCGATTAACAGCGTGTCCAGTGTTGTAACCATGGAGACAAGCGGTCGCTCGGGTCAAAGTATCCTCACCAGATTAATACAATGAGGTGTGTTTAAAAAATATATATTTCAACATATTATAAATATATACACTACCGTTCAAAAGTTTGGCATCACTTAGAAATGTCCTTATTTTTCAAAGAAAAGCACAGTTTTTTCAATGAAGATAACATTAAATTAATCAGAACTACACTCTATACATTGTTAATGTGGTAAATGACTATTCTAGGTGGAAACGTCTGGTTGTTAATGAAATATCTACAGAGGTGTATCGAGGCTCATCTCCAGCAACCATCACTCCAGGGTTCTGATGGTACCTTGTGTTTGCTAATCGCCTCAGAAGACTAATGGATGATTAGAAAACCCTTGAGCTGAGAGAAGCTATAAAACTGCTTTGAGCTGGTTGAGGATCTGGAGCATCACATGTGTGGGTTCGATTAAACTCTCAAAATGGCCAGAAAAAGAGAACTTCCATGTGAAACTCGCGAGTCTATTCTTGTTCTTAGAAATGAAGGCTATTCCATGCGAGAAATTGCGATGAAACTGAAAATGTCCTACAACGGTGTGTACTGCTCCCTTCAGAGAACAGCACAAACGGGCTCTAACCAGAGCAGAAAGAGAAGGTGGAGGCCCCGGTGCACGACTCAGCAAGAGGACAAGTCTATTAGAGTCTCTAGTTTGAGAAATAGACGCCTCGCAGGTCCTCAACTGGCAGCTTCTTTAAATGGTACCCGCTAAACGCCAGTGTCAACGTCTACAGTGAAGAGGCGACTCCGGGATGCTGGCCTTCGAGCAGAGTGGCAAAGAAAAAGCCATATCTGAGACTGGCCAATAAAAAGAAAAGATTGATATGGGCAAAAGAACACAGACATTGGACAGAGGAAGATTGGAAAAAAGTGTTATAGACAGAAGAATCAAAGTTGAGGTGTTTGGATCACACAGAAGAACATGTGTGAGACGCAGAGCAGGTGAGAAAGAGCTGGAAGAGTGCCTGACGCCATCTGTCAAGCACGGTGGAGGTGATGTGATGGTCTGGGGCTGGTGCTGGTACAGTGGGAGATCTGTACAAGGTAAAAGGGATTTTAAATAAGGAAGGCTATCACTCCATTTTGCAACGCCATGCCATACCCTGTGGACGGCACTTGATTGGAGCCAATTCCTCCTCCAACAGGACGATGACCTCCAGATTCTGCAAGAACTATTCAGGGAGGAAGCCGGCAGCTGGTGTGCTGTCTGTAATGGAGTGGCCAGCGCAGGCACCAGGTCTCAGCCCCATTGAGCTGCTGTGGGAGCAGCTTGACCGCATGGTTCGCAGGAAGTGCCCATCAAGCCAATCCAACTTGTGGGAGGGGCTTCAGGAAGCGTGGGGGGGGGGGGGGGGGGGGGGGGGTTCTACAGATTACCTCCACTAACGAACAGCTCGAAGGCCAAAGGTCAGCAACGCTGTGACGCTGCAAACGGAGCATTCTTTGACAAAAGCAAAGTTTGAAGAACAAAATTAATATTTCAAATAAAAATCATTATTTCTAACCTTGTCAATGTCTTGACTATATTTTCTATTAATTTTGAAACTCATAAATAAAAGTGTGAGTTTTCATGGAAAACACGAAATTGTCTGGGTGACCCCAAACTTTTGAACGGTAGTGTAGATATATAAATAATATATATCTACTGTATATTAGAAATACTCAAAGGTATCATGTTTTTTTTGCATTCATTACATCAACTGACAAAAAGTTATTAGTGAAAAGAAACTTGTGTTTGTTCTGTTTCGACCCTGAAGGGGTTGACTGTTTGTTTCTGTTGCATGCTGGGAGCTCTGGGGACTGCTCCGCCTCCTGACGCCCGGCGGTTTCATCACCGCGTCCAGTTACCACGGCAGCGTTAATGAGCGTTAATGTCCCTGAACACGGGGGAAGGTTAATGAGCTGTTACCAACAAAACACTTATCAACAGTTTCTGATGTAATTTGTCCTGAGGGAGAACAGACATGTTTATCAGAGCGGACACCAGGGGGCAGTAATCTGCAGGGACTCATCTACAACTGACAGGAAGAAGAACCAGAGACACAAATAACAAAAACATGTTTAGAACTTCATCACTTTGGTAAATACACACATTTTATTCCAGAAAGAAAAGAAGGAACTGACCACTGGTGGATTCATTCTCTTTGTGCTAAGCTAGGCTAACAACATTCTTGATGCACAGAGATGATGAAATGTATAAATAGACATATCACTGTCATAAGATCATCACTGATAAACTGATAGTTCAGAATCAGAATCAGAATCAGGTTTATTGGCCAAGTAGGTTTGCACAAACAGGGAATTTGACTCGGTAAAGTGGCTCTCAAATTGCTTACATATCACAAACAAAACAGTACAATACGAACAGTCACAAAACAATACAAAATACAAACAGTGCGACAGTCTAAGAAAAAAAGTGCAGGTATAACACGGTCTGTGTATTACGGTTATACAGTGAAGTGTTAAATATAATTATAATATATATTATATATAATATAATATAATTCCGGGAGAAACTGTACAGTGTTTATTTATAAATAAAGATCCAGGGTTATTGCACAGTGTCAATGGGTTGGCTGTTCAGAAGTGAGACAGCGAGAGGGAAGAAACTGTTTTTGTGCCTGGAGGTTTTGGTTAACCGGGATCTGTAGCGCCTCCCAGAGGGTAGGAGATGAAACAGGTTGTGACCAGGATGTGAGGGGTCTGCAGTGATCTTGCCTGCCCGTTTCCTGACTCTGGAGGTGTACAGGTCCTGGATGGTGGGCAGGTTGGCACCGATGATCTTTCTGCAGTCCTGACTGTCCGTTGACAGTAGTTCACACCTGGTTCACTCATCCGGTTCACACCTGGTTCACACCTGGTTCACTCCTGTCACACGGTTCACACCTGGTTCACCTGGTCACTCACGGTTCACACCTGGTTCTCATCGGTCACACCTGGTTCACTCATCGGTTCACACCTGGTTCCACTGTACACGTTCACCGGTTCACACCTGGCATGTTCACTCATCGTCACCGGTTCATCACGGTTCACACCTGGTTCACACCTGGTTCACTCATCCGGTTCACACCTGGTTCACACCTGGTTCACACCTGGTTCACTCATCCGGTTCACACCTGGTTTAAGTCCGGTCCCCACTTGGTCACGCCTCGTCACGCCTCGTTCGCACCTGATTCGCCTGCAGGACAGATCTCTCTCTCTCTCTCTTCTCTCTCTCTGTCTCTCTCTCTCTCTCTCCTTCCTTTTTCCATCTCCTTGCTCTCTCTCTGCTCTCTCATCTTCGCATCGAGCCCCACGACTTGATCCCGTATTTCGCCGGCTTGCTGGGTTAGGGTTACCGGCCTAGAGAGAAGAACAGGAGGAGAAGAGATGAGAGGAGATGACCTCTACGACCCTCCCGATTCGTCATCTCCAGGATGATGTTCTCTACCGTCGGTGTGATGAACAGGTGGAACGTCGAGGCAAGGTCACGTGGATCGTGGGGCCCCGGATGACCCCGCTTGGAGCCGCAGCAGAGGAGGAGGAGGAGGAGGAGGAGGAGGAGGAGGAGGAGGAGCAGTGGCCCTCTTCTCGGCTGTACGCCCTCGAGGACCATGTTATTTCCCCGTTTCTTGAGGGGAAGGTCTCTCTTTCCACGAGTCCGGTGGTGGTGGTGGTGTCGCCGCCGTCTTGTCCTCCTTCTCCTTCTTCTTCCAAGGAGGAGGAATCTGCTGAAGCATCACCCACTGGGTCGTAATCTTCATCACCGTCGTCGTCTTCATATTTACCGTCGTCGTCTTCGTCTTCTTCACTATCGCCGTTGTCTCCATCTCCGTCCTCTCTGTCTGCTTCTCGGTCTGCTTCTCCATCTCCTTGTCCGTCCGCTTCTCGGTCTGCTTCTCGGTCTGCTTCTCCATCTCGTTGTCCGTCTGCTTCTCGGTCTGCTTCTCGGTCTCCTTGTCCGTCTGCTTCTCGGTCTGCTTCTCGGTCTGCTTCTCGGTCTGCTTCTCGGTCTGCTTCTCGGTCTCCTTGTCCGTCTGCTTCTCGGTCTGCTTCTCGGTCTCCTTGTCCGTCTGCTTCTCGGTCTGCTTCTCGGTCTGCTTCTCGGTCTGCTTCTCGGTCTGCTTCTCGGTCTGCTTCTCGGTCTGCTTCTCGGTCTCCTTGTCCGTCTGCTTCTCGGTCTGCTTCTCGGTCTCCTTGTCCGTCTGCTTCTCGGTCTGCTTCTCGGTCTGCTTCTCCATCTCCTTGTCCGTCTGCTTCTCCGTCTGCTTCTCGGTCTGCTTCTCGGTCTGCTTCTCGGTCTGCTTCTCCATCTCCTTGTTGTCCACTTCTCGGTCTGCTTCTCGGTCTGCTTGTCCGTCTGCTTCTCCATCTCGTTGTCTGTCCACTTCTCGGTCTGCTTCTCGGTCTGCTTCTCGGTCTGCTTCTCCATCTCTGTGTCGCTCTGTCTGCTTCTCGGTCTGCTTCTCGGTCTGCTTCTCGGTCGCTTCTCGGTCTGCTTCTCGCGTCTGCTTCTCGGTCTGCTTCTCGGTCTGCTTCTCATCTCCTTGTCCGTCGCTTCTCGGTCTGCTTCTCGGTCTGCTTCTCCATCTCCGTTGTCCGTCGCTTCTCGGTCTGCTTCTCGGTCTGCTTCTCCATCGTCTGTTGTCTCGGTCTGCTTCTCGGTCTGCTTCTCGGTCTGCTTCTCGGTCTGCTTCTCGGTCTGCTTCTCGGTCTGCTTCTCGGTCTCCTTGTCCGTCTGCTTCTCCGTCTGCTTCTCGGTCTCCTTCTCCATCTGCTTCTCCGTCTGCTTCTCGGTCCGCTTCTCGGTCTGCTTCTCGGTCTGCTTCTCCGTCTGCTTCTCGGTCCGCTTCTCGGTCTGCTTCTCGGTCCGCTTCTCGGTCTGCTTCTCGGTCTGCTTCTCCATCTCCTTGTCCGTCCGCTTCTCGGTCTGCTTCTCGGTCTGCTTCTCCATCTCCTTGTCCGTCCGCTTCTCGGTCTGGCTCTTTCGCGTCCTCTTCGGGTTCAGAGGATGGTTGCTGGGAGAATAGCTGTTGGAGAACCTGTTCTCTGGTGAAACGCTCCTGACGCGACATCGTGCCATGGTCCGTGAGAGAGTGGCACACTGAGCCTTATATATGGGTCTAATGTACCCCCCTGATTATCAATTGGAATCAGGTGTGGGTCTAAATTACCCCCGCAGAGCACCACAGGTGCTGGGGTCTAAATGACCCCTCCCATGACAATCCATTGGTCTCAATTACCCCAGGAGAATTGGATAATGACAATCCTTGGGTCACCCTGACCGGCCAGGGCTTGCGTATGATCACACGCACGCACTCACGCACGCACACACAACACACACTCTGGGTCAATTAGACCCAGGAACAACACAAGGGATAATAACTTCAGAGTGTTTCTAACTGATCTCAGTTCAGCTTCACTCTTCAGCTGCAGCTGGTTGTGACAGTTGAAGCTGACTCTGAGTCAGTTCTTCTCTCAGGAGATGGAACCCACTCAGCAGAGTCACAGAGAACAGACGCTCAGGGAGAGAAGGAGGAAACTTCCTCCTGTTCACACTCACACATCAGACTCACTCTCACCAGCTGCTGCTTCAGGTGGAAAAGTTTAAACGTGAACTTTGATGATGTTCAGGTTAATTCCCAGATGATCCCAGTTTCCGGCCCCTGGTGACGACTTCTCTATAAAAGTGGCTCCAGCTCCTGGGTTCGGCAGAAGTTTGATCTCTCGGTGTTTGATAACTTCACAGAAACTGAAGGTGACGTTCATCTGTTTTAATGTTGTCTCATTTAAATCCTCTTTCCTTTCTAATGTTCTTCCTGATTTATCGTCTGCAGTTAAAACTCTGTTTATTGAAACCATGTGAAAACTGATCCGTGAGCTTTTGTTTGCAGGTTGATGGAAAACTTCACGTTGAACAGCGTCACCCTGCAGCTGGAGGGGTTAAAGGTCACACAGGTTTCTGTCTACCCAGTCTTCTTCTTCTTCTTCCTCTCCTACATCCTCATCATCTTAGCAAACATCGGCATCGTGGTGCTGGTGTTCATAGACAAGAACCTTCACCAGCCCATGTACCTGCTCTTCTGTAACCTGCCCGTCAATGACATCGTGGGAAACTCCATCATGTTGCCCCGGGTGCTGTCAGACATCCTGGTGCCGCCCTCCGAGCGCCTCATCAGCTACTACGAGTGTGTGCTGCAGGCGTTCACCACTCACATGTTCGGCACCACCTCTCACACGATACTGATGATCATGGCCTTTGACAGATACGTGGCCATCTGTAATCCTCTGCGTTACGCCGCCATCATGACCAACAAGATGGTGGTCAAGCTGACCGTGTCTGCCTGGGGCGTGGCCTTTGTTCTGGTGGGGATTCTGCTGGGTTTGACCGTAAGA